>DWUN01000101.1:0-31782 GCA_018249975.1 Passova gellias
AAACCTTCCTCTTGAATCACTCTATCTATTAAAAAAAACCGCATCAAAATCCGTTGCGTAGTTTTAAAGATCTAAGCTTACATAGGGATATAGGGACAAAGAAAGCGACTTTGTTTTATACTATGTAGTGATGTCCATTTAGTTACAAGGGGCATGCAATTACAAACTTAAAACCTCTAAGCGCTCAAGAGAACAGCTAGTATGATATCTATATTTTCATGTTTATTTAACGTTTATTAATAATAATATCTTCATTATAACGCCACCCGTCCTCTCCTCAAGTGTTGAACATTATAATCGTGAAAAAAAATATTCTGACAAAATCTACACATTTTAACTACCATCACGCTATATCCCTAAAAGGGTAGGAAGAAAGCACCGAGTGCCAAATATCTCAGGCCTATATCTATCAGGTCTATTCTTCGTTGTCTCTTCTGTACACATTTAATTGTCCATAAAATCTCTAAGACGTGATGTAGTCTGCTATTCCCTAGTGGTTTAACAGCTGACCCGTCTTTATCTGAGAGGAGCATCATGGATTTATTGAAACGATAAAATTGTTGTTAATCCCAATTAACGTCTCATTTCTTCGTTGCTTATTCCTTCGAACGCACAACATAGCGCACAATATAATCACATCACAACATAACGTTGCATCATATGTACCTATATTGTTCAGAGAGAAAAAGTCTATGATCGTTTTTCTGAATTGTAGATATTTAGATAAGGAAAAATAAATAACTCTTGATAGGGCATAAAAATTTACTACATATTTCTTATACATACTGATTAAATTAAAAAAAGGTAACAGTGACTGAGTAATACATATAAAATAACTCACGATATAATAACACATTTATACATCTCTTTATACATATGAGAATCAAGCAGTACTTCTTAAACTTGTAAGCTTTTAAAAATGAAAGTGTCAAAAATCCATCATTTCTCAGCTTTACAGGAATAATGTACGATATCACCGTTAGGATATCTCACGAAGGCGCTTTGGTTGCCGAAACGCTTCTTGCACACTGGACACACGTTGTAATCGTTAATCACGATCTTCTTAGATTCGTGAAACTGTTTCTCTTCTTGTACCTGAAAGGAATAACACATCCATCAATAACAATATTTTATATAATATAAGTAATTTATGAGAGTGAGTAGACGAAGCGCGTCGGGTTTGCAAGGAGAGAGATATATGGCTCTCGGTGCTTTCTGCCTACCCTGTTCGGAACCTGGCGTGATGTCGTGTTGTTATTGGTATTATGAGTAATTTCTTCCGATAATTCCCGTATTTGACCAATAGTGGCATTTGAATTTTGGGAAATGAGGCTGATTTAATTATTTAATTTTCATTAGTAACAATTTCGTACTTGAATATAAATAAAACCTAGAAACCACATTAATCAATAGATTTTACCGAACGTCACTTCCGTCTGAAGCGCCACCTAAGCACCCTCCGGTCACACAGAAAAGGGTTTTATTATATCTCAAATCTTCAAAAGGCAATAAGAATGGACTCTACTACGATATTTTCTGGATCGAAACACTGGATTTCGCAGCGGTTAATAGTTCTGTGATGTGACGATAGCATGCAAATTCCACAAATGTGAATATAAATCGACCACACACCTGCAAGTGTTCGGCATACAACAGTCCTTTGAGAACTTGTGTTCGTCGCTTCAGAGTGAGCTGGCTTTCTAGTGCACTCTCTAGAAAATGTTTTAAGCGACCGAGAGGCACGCTATCGGGCAGGACGGACAGCGCCTGCAAACGAAAAAATAATTTCTTTAGCTAAAGTTTTCAAATCATCGATGTCGCATCACATCCACATTAATAGTGTTATTTTATTTTCTGCATAAGTGTTTTGTAATAACTACTTGCCCAACATCGTTCCAGTGCAAGAATAAGCGTAAAATAGATCTTCAGTAAAAACATAAGTACACGTATCGATTAGAATTCGTCGTTATTTTCATTGAAACGGTTAAAACGAACACTATTTAGGGGTAAATTATAACAATGCGGAGGTTCAGTTCGGGTAATAGAATACCTTGAGCGGCGAGACGGCGTCGGCGTGCTTGTCGAGGATGGCGAGCGCGGTGTGCAGGTCGGGCGCGGCGGCGCGGCGCGGCGCGGCGGCGAGGGGCGCGGGGGGCGCGGCGCGCCCGCCCTCCGTCAGGATGCGCATCAGCGTCACGTACACGTCGGCCTGCGTGGGGTCGGCGGCGCTCACTTGCTCGCAGTAGCGGATGGCTCGCTCCACCGACCCTGACGTATACGGATACTATTTTCACACACAGGCGTTACGTCGCACCGTGTTATACAGGAATGATTGATCTCAGCCAGGGGTACCTAAGTGCCTATACTACTTAATGTTATTCTAGGTCAAAAAAACCAAAAAGTGAAAATAGAAAAATGACTAGGTATTGAACACACGCAACCGTTTTCTGTTTGCTCACTTTACTACCACAGTTACGCTTATAAAGGATTTACCTAATGTAACAATGAACACATTTGTCAAGATTTTTTCCCCGATTTTTACATTAACATATACGAGTATCTATAGCAAACGGATGAAAGCAATTGTTTCTAAAGATACGACTCACCTAGTAATTGAACGTAAATCGCCAAAGCCTGCTCGTGTCGGCCTAGCTTGCCCAGTATAATCGCCCGTTCTTCAAACAACGAATCGTTCGGGAAGTGCAGGATCACCCTCTCGGGCGTGTAATGCGACGACTTCTCCAGAAACGCAACCAGCTTCGATTTGATGTGTTGCGACTCCTCCTCGGTGTAATTCGCTTTTTTGTCGGTGATTCTCTCCCGGTACATACTGATTAAAGCATCGTGGAATAGCGAGTTCGTGTCGTTCCACGTGTGAATCACGTGTTCCAAATAAGGTATCACCAGGGACTCGTGCTCTCTCAACAGGAAATCCAATACTTTCGGACGGGGCAGATTCTCCACTTCAACTTTGTCCTCCGTAAATATTTTCAATCCCTCTTCTGGGTGTTCTTTCAATATCCAGTCGGAAAACTTGAATATCAAGTTGATGTGGTCAGCACCTGCAACAGAATCAATCGGTACAACCTCGGAATGCGCAGCTAAGGATCACTTCTTTATAAAATGAATGAATAGTGGGAAAAGATATTGGTTTACATTCCTACTTTGTATTAAATGTTATCCTTTTGATACAATTAATTACACTAAGAAGACTCATACACAATTATTGCCACGCTACTTATAGTTTTATGAAATCATCATAGCAACAAATGTATTTAAAAGATAATCCAAACAATACACTACTAGGTGACTTTATGTAGAAATTAGATCTAACGTCTAGCAAGAGATTAGCCAGATCTTTATAGGAATTTTTGAGATGGAACAAAATGAACAATTAGAAATAAATCAATCAGTTACCGAGATGCTGCAAATAGTTCTTAGTTCTGTGGTACCCTTTCAAGTTTGAGTCTGGCTGCTTGGCCTGCTCTCTTAACAGTTGGAGAGCTTTCATATGTTGACCTTTGGTTTGATACAGGATGATCAGTTCGCTGTGCTTGCCGTGCTGTAGAAGCATTTTCTCCGCCTCGTCTAGACGGCAATTGTTCAAGCGCAACAACGGAGCCACAAAAGCGTCGTTAGTCTGAAAAATTAAAACAATTTATATTTTTTCTCGATTTCAGGAAGAAACGATCTCTTATATTAACTTATGAATAGACATTTCTATTTTGGCTACATGCCAAAGATGAACATTAAAGTTAATCACTCTGTTTAAAATTCAAATTTAATATTGACATTGCCCCAGCAAAGTATTCTTATGAACAAACATTGTATGGAAGGCAATAATCAAGAGCAAAATACCTGTAAATAACATTTTAGGAGCGTGGTGTCAATCAATTCCAGTAGCTGGGTGACATTTCGTTGGCTAGGACCATCCTCCTTGCTACCGCTAGGCTCCGACGTAGCACCCAATTTTAAATTCCTTCTTAACTCCACTAAATATTCTATGAGTGCATTGAAGGCATTTTCTAAATCTTTCCCTTTCAATTTCTTCACACTGTCATCGGCCGGCTTGGTGTCTAGCTCCGGAAACAGTTTAATGACGTCAGAGGGGTCAGTGTTCAATTTGATAAACACCTTCATAGACTGAGAATATTTCTTCTCATCGAATAGTTCGTAGGCGAAAAGTTTTTGAATGGAATGTATTGTCTGCTTCTTCTCTTCTTCGGTGCAATCTGATAGTTTCTGGAAATATCAATAATAAACTAAATTATATATTATTTGTAAGACCAGTCTTCTTTTTACCACATTCCTAAACAATATAAGAATCAGCTTACAATGCTATATACATACACATATACCAAATGTGTATACATTTGCATTTTTAAATAGAAATGTACCTTGTGCAAAAATTACTTACACTCAATAGGAGCTCTATGGTGCCCTTGCGGTTCTTAATACGGTATGCTTTAGGGAACATTGCGTGTAGTTTTTAAACGATTTTCAGAAATCTAAGAATCAACAACACAAATTAATACTTACTTCGATTGCAATTATTATTTTAGCTTGACGCTTTTTTATTTTAGTTGGAAACATTTTGGAACCCATAAAACAAATGAACAATGGGAAACAAAACACGATTGAACTTAGTTTAAAGCACAAACTAATGAAATGTATATTCAGCTTTGATATCACAATACATACGTATTGTATTAATCCATGTACATTAAGAGTTAATTTGCTCAGTGTTGTTAACGTGCGCTGATATTTATATGTACATTTTAATTAATCGGTAAACATTCTATGGTATGTCATATACTCATAACACTAAAATGCAATTTATATTTATCAACCACATGCAGAAGTATTAATTTGTGTTGTACTATATCTTATCGTCGCTAATAGTCAATTATATACACCAAAAAACCACGATAATCACAACTGTAAGTACTTCACAAATATATATTAGTACTAACATAATAAATATTATAATATACGAACGGGACCCAAACCCATCAATGTATAAGGAAAGGTTGTTTTCCTTTTATTGTCCTTTGTGCTATATTTAGATGTTTATATGTCTATATATTTAAAAGTCTATACAACAGTTTATGTTGTTCTTATTTGAATTAAAAATTTTATATTTCTTTAAACATTAGATTTCATGGAAGATATAAATTAAAATCGGATGTGCGTTAATAATAAGTTGTGAAAGTTAATTTAGTAACAATAGTTAGTTATATTAATAATAAGTTGTAAAAGTTCATTTAGTAACAATAGTTAGTTATATTAATAATAAGTTGTAAAAGTTCATTTAGTATCAATAGTTAGTTATGTTAATAATAAGTTTCTAGTTGTGTTGTTGACTACTGTGATATTTATCATGTATCCACTTCTACTGCACATATGAGGTGAAGGAATGGAACAATGATACTGGTAGCAACTCAAACATTTGAAATCATAATATAACATCTGTGGCCGATTCTTTATTTGAGTCGCTCTTACAAATTCCAACATGAAATATTCTTTGTATTCCTGGACGATGAATTATATGATGATGGTTATAAGGATTGCAAATTGGTTTTGTAAAAACATTTGTTTCATTACCCTTTCCTACTTTTTTGAGGTCAAAATTGACAGTAACCCCTTGAACGAATATCAGATGCATATTTAGAAAGTATAGTTGATATGAAACTAAAAACAAAATGTTAATCGGTATTCATTGGTTTAAACTTTTCAAAGTATTCGACACTCACATGCAAAACTGTGATATACTTACAGTTACATCTATCGCTATTTGGAACTGCTTTTCTTTTAGTAACTGCTGTCTCTGCTTGGTGGCATCCACTGCACTCAGACACCACACTTGTCCAATTGATGCCACAAATATTAAACCGCGCTTACATCTTAAATGTATAAAATTTGTATTAAATTGAGAAAAAAATGAAATTCAGAATGTAGGCAATGTACGTTTAAGCATAGTGACGTCTGAAATGTTTCAATAAAAAGCAATTGAATATGCAGCATTTCATACCTATACATCAGTCTTGCTTTATTTAACTCTGAAAGTGTTTGAATAAACAGTGGTGGTTCCACGGTCTGAACTATCACTTGATCTTGCAAAAGCCCCAGAATAAATGGTTCATCCCAAACTAAAAATAAAATATTTGTTATTACAGAAAGAAAATTGTGGTATTCAATTATGAATTAATTCATAAATTACTTGGCACCCTCACAAAAAATTGCCAATAACATTTAATTTCTCTCTATATCCTCCGAGTGCAAAATATTTTATATGTACTCACCTACAGCGATTGGCGCTTCAGCCCACTTAATAGTTTTCTTGATTTCAATTTCCTCAGCCTCTTCTACAAGCACGGAAGTATTATCCCGCCCAAGTAAGAATGAATTTTCTGAATATTTTGCTATTGTTGGCTCCAACATCCTAGAGCTACTTGTTGGAAATAGTTCTTTAGGATTCCTTGAAGCAATCTATAATATATTAAAATGATTATATTCTTTCTCTTTATTAGTTTCATATATATATATATATATATATATCTGGTTTTTATGGAGTTTTTATGAATTTGTCAGTATAATTCACTATATTCTGAACCAACATAATGGGTTAATAGAATGATAAAAAAAGTTCTTTTAGATACCTATATAAAAGTATTTATATATATTCATACACATGTATACACATACACACACCTTAGATGATTCAGAATCTTGTTACCTAATTACTATTTTATTGTAATATTTCTACCATGTAACCTATAAGTATAATTAAATATAGTACATATAATATGTAGTTAATAAGGCATACGAACATCAAACAAGACATATTCTCCTTTGAACCCCACACACAAGTATTCCTGGCCCCTGGCCATCACCTTTGGAATATCAGGTATAGTGAAATCATATGGATGTTTTTTAAATTCTCTATTCTTTCCATAGTACAGCTGCAATTTTCTCCTTACGGCAACACACAAATGAACTAGCGAATTAGATTCTCCAGTCATAGATGTTGCAGACTGAAAAAATAAAGTGCATGTTTTTCACTGTTAGTTATTGATTTTAGAACAATTTAAATAAGTGTTGGCCAATGTATTAATAACAATGTTGATTGAAGAAATATCTACTCTCATACCTTATTATCTATTGTGAAAAGAGATGCACCTTTAGTTTCTGGGAACGTGTTCACTAATGGAAAATTTACTCCTTTCATGTCATATGTGGATAGGACATTGTCCGTTAAACATATCAATAGGTTATCCTCTAAAATGAATAATAATATGGACTTTAATACAAAAATTATCAACTCCAATAGTCTGAAACATAGTTAAAGGCTCAGAGAGAAATGTAGAATGCTTTGTTAAGATATAAGTAAATACCTATTTCTCTTGTCAAGTACCTATGCTGCACTGCTGCAATAATATTGTGTGGGGTTCGATACTCAAGATGTAACGTTACAAAGGTAAAATACACAAAGTAATTGTTATATGACTTGAATAGGTGTCACACTTTGATGTCCAACTAGGCTGTACAGAAGTTCAGAGTTTATTCAATAACACCGCACTAGTTGAAATTGACTGACTTATAGTTTACTAATAAAAGCAGGAGGTTTTAAAACACTATCTGACATGTTACTTAAGTTATCCAACAATAGGACATGAACAACTTGCCTAAATACAAATAACAATATTTTAGGACACCATCACATGCTGTTTTTTTAGAGATATCACTATTATGTTCGTAAATCTGCTAATCTCTGTTATAATTTGCTTTTTGACATGATATACATACCTGGTATTACGTCTATTTGCTGTATGGGTTTCTTACTGAAGTTTTTACAATATCTAAGTATTTGTAGCTCATATTTCTGATTTCCATTATTTCCAGATAACGAATACATTAATAAATGGCCTTGTCTTGTTCCCAGCAGGAGATTTCCATCTACAAGTGAACAACGATTTAAGCATCTCATATTTCTGTGATTGAAAAATAAGTCGAAATACATTACAGTTATTTATTAACAAACCCAGAACTCACCATAAGCTGCAATAGCTTCTATTTGCACTGTAGCAGTGAGCAGGTGTGTAACTTCGTAAGCTTCATGCATTGTTTTAATTTTTGTTTAAATTAACATTCGCAAATAAATTAGCACTCGGTCTCAACATAAAAGAGCTAAGAATTTAACCAATAGTAAATCCATCTGACAGTTTTGAATGTCACCATTGTTGTTCTGTCTCAAACGAATTCCACAGACCTTAAAAGACGGAATTGGTAAAGGCAAAAGTTAGACTTGTCAAGCCTAACAAACCAAAAAGAAAAAAATAAATAAAATTTAAAAACCTAAATATAGATCAAGCTGTAGTTATATTAAAACCAGTGGGTAAAGCTATGTATGGACACGGAACAAGCTTTACTTTAAAATGTAACGATATAAGAGAATTGTATCGAGCCAAGGTTTAAGTTTTAAATTTGTAATGTGAATTTACAGTACCATGATTTACAATGAAACTATAGCTTAACACCCAACTAAATTGTTCTTTATAATATTCGTAAACAAAATTGACTTGCTGACGACGTGATAAGCTTCTTATTTTTATTCTTAAAATTCTTATTCTTAAAATTCATAACATTACATTATCACGGATATTTCACGTAGTGATAGGCAGAAAATAAAGATTTCCGCCAGCTATAGTCCTCAGAAACTTCTTTCGGCTCTTCTACTCAAAGTAAATAAACAGGCTGGTTTTTAGAAGAACTTTTAACACACTCTCCATCTCAGGTTCATCGTAGCGCAGCTCTCCGAAACCCACCTCTCGCGCTCAATTAAATTAAAAGATTATAAATGTATTGTATTTACATACGATATATTGATATCGAGAAATTAATTGAATTTATTTATGTTCATAACTGAATATACTCCAAGAAACTACTCACTAGAATTAGTCGCTTATATGAATGGTACTGACATCTAGTGACAAAACTAGTGGTCTGTCTGGGCGTAAGTTTCAGCATTATTTAATGAAAAATAACCTGCAGCAGATATAACTCTTTACGTATTAAATTAACTAGTAGCAAGTATTGTATTTAGTCTGTAACTCAACGTGATGCATTCAATTGAGTAGTGGCTGCAGAAATACTTTGATTAGTAGAAATAATAAAAAAACGATAGGTAAAATTAAAAATAAGCATTTTTATTTTACATAATAATCAGATGTATTTTCTAAAGTTACTTCGGTAAACATGTTATAACATTACTATCATTACTTTCCTCTCTTGCCCTTTTATTTGCACTCAAATTACTTGCAAGTGAAACAGGCTGTAAAATATACACCCAATAGCGGGAAAGTAGTTTTTGTCATAAATACGAGAAATTATTACTACAAGAATTAATAATATAACAGTATTGGATATAAAATTTTGACTGTGAAATAAAAAGCCATGCTTACTATTCATTTAATATTTACTTTATAATTATGTTATTTTCATTCATAACTAACAACGATATGGGTGTTACGATGTATTCAAATTCAGTAAAACAAATTAAAACAAAATACAAATTTCACTCACTATTAAATTTAATATTACAGTACTAGTTATAAGAAAACTCTTTTCACTTTAAATAATTTTAACCTCATTTCGAAGTATGTTATTACGGAAAACTCCCATGTATTAAACGTGCACGCAAATCGTGAAAGTGAGAATTCAGTGGGATAAAGACGTTCCAATAACATCGCTTCAATCATTCAGGTCACTAGTATGTCTTAACTTTTTACACAGAGGATCTTTAGAAGCAACGTCGATTACAAAATTCATATTAGATAGACTTAATAAAATATGCATATCTAAACTATCGTACTCCTCACCGAGCCCGGGCCGACGGGCGGGCCGGTGGCCGGGGGCTCGCATTACTCAAAGTCATACCATAAAGATAATTATAATATATTTACACGAATTATAAAGGTGTGTCAGCAAATCAATAGCTTCAGGGACGACAACTAAGCTCCACTATGTGTGATTTGAAATCGTGCGCCGAGCGCATTACAATTCTCTTAACATACTACAAATTTATACGTAATTAGTACATATATATAGTAATACAAGTGTCGTATTATATAGGGGCCGCGCGGCCAAATGTATATACGGTTCATCGCGTGGATGACTGTGGACAGGTTCGCCTCGCGGAAGTGTTCAGTCGGCGCTGACTCTCCGTACGCTGCGGTGCGGCAGCGTAATGCCCGGATTGATGTTTACGATTATTTCAATCGAATGTGAAAATTTATTGTGACATAGCTGTTGGTCGCGGAGGACCAGTTTAGCACATACATCGTGCTTTACAGCTGCCTAATTAGTAATGGTCCTAAGGTCTAATTAAGACAGGTGCGAGAGGTAATTAAAACGACATGGTTATGCTTTAAAGCTACATCTAAACCATGAATAAGATTTCGTTAGTCTATAATTATAGGTTTTTAAACACCTTTTACCTAATTTGTAACTGTATGCCAAATTTAAGTGCAAAATGAAATTACTCGAATACTTAAAACTATTACAATGAATTTAATTATTTTAACATTGTTTATAAATGACTACTAATAAGTGTATTAATGACAAATTTTACATAGCAGAAATATAATTTATTGAATATAGAATACAATATTATCGAAAAAACTATGATGTTACAATAGGACATCGACAGTGCTATAAAATACATTACATTTATCCAGCGCTGGATAATACAAGGTAGACACCGCAATTAAAACGTACAAGTTGCCCAAATAAACAAGTAACTATATGAAGTAAATCTAAAATTTTATATTCTTTGAATTGTTTATACAAATACATAATATTCTGAGATATTATTAAATATTAAAATTATCTTGAGAGATCAGTTTATGCTAGTTATAAAAATTTACAAGTATGCTTTTTATGTATGCAATAAAACATTCTCTGCTAAGTTTCATTGTTGATATAACACTCGGCATACACTTCGTACGAGTTACACAATAAGTGATACTTTCCAACAATAATAAATATTCTAATGCACTACTGAATGTCTTCACTAATGATTACACGGCTCAAGCAAGGTAGGACCCTCACTACAATATCATGCGGCTATCTCTCAATAGGTGACTTAAGTGAACCAAGCATGTATCTCCTCGTCCGCGGACAAACGGCTCCGGCTCTCGGGCGAGCGCCCTCGCCGAGACAAGCGTTCGAGACGCGGGAACGATCAACGAACTATAACAATACAATTTATCCAGATGACGATCTGTCGTTTACCGAATATAAACATCAAAACGCAGCATTTAAGTATGTACACGAAAAGAAAAGATTTGAGCTTACAAAAGTACAAAGTAATCACGTAGCGACGGTCGAGAATCTACGGCGGAGTCACCCTTCTCACCGACTACGACAGCTCAAGCCTTATCGACGATCACACTACAGTATCACACGATTACTCGCCGAAAACACCTATTATGCATTATAATTTTCCCGATGGCCAACACGAAAGTACTATCACTAAATAGCATACGAACGAGTGTCGATGTGTGCGCAGCGGCGGCCTACGACGCGCCCGGCGCCGCGCCCGCCGCGCCCGCGCCGCCCGCCGCGCCCGCGCCGCCCGCGCCCGCGCTCGCCTCGCCTGCGGACACAACCACTCTGTACGCCGCCGAGCACCGCACGCGCTTGCAGCCGTCGCACCTTAACCGTGCTATTTTTGTCATCATTTTTCAAATAGTTATCTATAAAAAAATGTAATCCCGATTTGGCAACACTGCCAACACTAAATCCAATAAAGTGATATCAACTAACATTAAGATTTCTCATTTCAATTACTGTTCCACATTATAGCAACAGTTACAATTATCTCGTGAAGCAAAGCATTGGTTATTAGGAAATAAATAAAACATACAACTTTTCATATCTCCAAAATTCTAATAAGGATATTTAATTTTAATTAACCTATAATTTTTTTTATTTCTAAAATTCTAATATCTAATACTTAGCCTACATTGAGGTTATTTTTATTTCAATTTTGCGATCGGGGTATACAAGCAGTAATAATGTAACTGTAAAATCACTAAAATTCACTAAAATCTATTATCTCTGGAACTATATTTAAAATCACTGCTGTCAGTAATCTTAGCCGCCGTCGTGGAGCCGATCTCTCGGCTGTCAGCGACGGTCGGCCACGGCTGCAGTTACACTTGCCGTTAGCTTAGCGTCTATCATTCATATGCACACTTATAATGGCCTAAGTAGTCATGTTAAATACAAATGCAGTTTTTGACTTGTTTAAAATCAAAGTAGTATAACGGTATCTATTTTTGATTTTCTTTTGTCTACTTTTGAAATAGTGAGACTAATTATACAACATTTATTTTGCATTAAAAAAAGAAGCAACAAAATGCCGACTAGTTGACTATTATCAATAGTACAATACAACCTATAAAACTGTGCATAAAATAACAATTAAGGTTGAAGTTCCAGACGCAGGAAAACACAGTGTTGTTAATATTGAGAAGTATATCGGACGGTCCCGCAACAATGCAAGCGCCGCTGCTCAGCGGCAGACATGTCTTACACCGTCACGGCACACTACGAGACGTGATAATATTTATTGCACAATAGAAAGATATAATCGTCACGTCGTCAATTGCCAATCGATTACTCCTATTGGGCAATTATATCAAGTAACGCGGCGGCAGTCTACTGTAGAGTAGGCGAGGCGGATGCGGTACCGTGCGCGTCGAGGTCGGCGGGCGGCGCGGCGGCGTGCGCGGGGTGCGCGGAGGCGGAGGGCGCGTCGGCGGCGGGCGCGGCGCGGGGCTTGAGGAAGTCGTTGAGCGAGGGCTGGATGGCCAGCTCGTACTCGGTGAAGTTGAAGAGCGGCGGCAGCGAGCGGCCGTTGGGCAGGCGTGCGGCGGGTTCGCGCAGCTCGTCAAAGAAGCTGTGCGCGCACGCCTGCAGCGGCGACAGGCGCGCGCCCGGCGTGTACTCCAGCAGCCGCGACACCAGCGAGATGGCGTCGGGCGGCGTGCACGCGCGGAACACCTGACACCCGACGACACATTAGTGCGCGCTCCCCTCCTACCCTCCAAGATACATTTCCACGTGGCTCGACTCGACAGAGGAACGATGGGACGGTTCCAAAAGTAAAAAAAAATAATATTTTTTGATTTGCTCGAATTAAATACTTTCAACATACATAGAAATTTCTTTGTAAAAAGTGTAACAATTCATGTTAGCGATAGAATACGTAAAAATTTATGAATCGATAATTCACGTATTTACATTGTTATTGGTTAAAACACAATTTACAAGACTCTGTGTGGGTACGACTGCCATTACAGTAACGAAGGGTCGTATGAAGCGATGCCGTGGCGGTTTCTATATTAAATAAATGGAGACTCGGTCACTGCAACGTGACCGTAATAGACATTGAACATCGGTAATTACAGAGAAAACACTCAACAGTAGCATTGTCAATGCACACTGAATACCAACACACAGTTTGCGGTGAGAGACGGCGTAAATCGTTAGTCTCGATCTATATTCAACTCATGCCAAAGGCTTTTTGCTGCCAATGCCGACCGACGCAATATATTCGCATTTTGATACTTTCCAAATCGATTCTATTTTATTAATGATCAAAATGACATAAAGTTTGTTATTGAAATATTTTTAAACATCTGCTGGTGATTTTAAAGTTACTTTCACGCATTACAAATTACGCTTCAAATCGGAATCTTTTCTTTGAAACAATCTTAAGGATAAACAAAATACGAATAAATTGCTACTTAATGCCTTCATAGTGACGGTTCACAATTAGTCCAATTGAAAACAACACAAAGCAAAAAATCGATGGTATAATAATTAAAAAAGAAAATGAGTTAATTCACGACGAGTGTTGTGAAATATATACTGTCGAATATTTTGGTGGAAGCATTTGGATAGAACATTGGAATAACAGCGTGATCGTATGAAGGCATAAGTGATGTGTGGAGCGGCCGCGGGCGTGGCTTACTCTGATGCGCTGATGGTCAGTGGCCGACTTGGGCATCGTCATTCGCTCCAACATGTACTGCAACGACGGTGTCGATGTAACCATACAGACAAACGATAGAAACCACCCTGTTCTGTGTGCCGAGTGCGAGTTCCATAAATATATTCACGGTGAGAAGCGAGCGTGAATTGGCTGTGGTATTGACGTATCCAATGTCAAATCTTGTATTTCCTACTCTTTGCGCACTTGAAACAACCAATCACTTGCGATTATGTTCCCCACTGACAAGCGCTATTGACATCCGCACTCGCAAAAATTTGTTTCCCATTAATGACACTAGTAGGCGTTGTTTCAATTCCATACAAATACTTTCTCGGAGGACAAGTAGAGAAGAAAACTCGCACTAGGCACACTGTTTACTGTCGCAACTCACGATAACACATTTGCTTGTGAATTAGGAAAAATTATATTGATGTGTTTGAACCTATAACAATAACATGTTGTTGCTTCACTGCAGAGGTGAAGATTAATGGAACTCAATGGTACGCGTCATCGAATATGTCAGCTAACACATGTAATAACACATAACTGTATGGAAATAGAACAAAATTTAAGAGCTTCTTACCTTAGCCCATGGATGGCTCTTGATTTGTGGAAATTTGAATTCTGTGTAGTTTGGATTCATCTCGCGGATTTGTTCTCTTGTCGGTGTGCCGAGTACCTGCACAAATGAAAAAGTTCAAAAATTGGAACAATTCTTACTTATATATAAAAACTTACATGTATTTATTCTCCTTCTAAATTTGACAATGACAATAATATACTTTAAACGTTTTTTTTTCATTATAATGTACCTTTGTGCCTTAGTTTCGTTTTTTATTATAAAAACTGTTACTAAAAGTAATTAACTTATGCGTCATGCAAATAATTATTTTATGCTTTTCATAAATATAAAAACATAATGCTGTTCGAAATTAGAAACATTTCACGAACACGTAAACGTATAAGTTCAGCCCTGACATTGACGACGCAGCGACCTCGCCGCCGGCCTCGCGTCCGCGCCTTGCGAAACCATTCATATGCAACCGACACAATTAGCATAGGGTATTGCTAATATAAAATACGCTGGCATTAGAATTATCTTCTAAATAAATCGGGCTTTATATTTAGTTAATAATATTCAGACACTAACGAAATAAATTATATCTAATGGATATACCAAAAAAAATTACTAGAAACATTTGTTTCAATTTGAATTTTTTTTTATCTAATATCAAAAGTATTTGATTCGGTTTTTTTTTATAATTGGCCGCGAGGCCGAGCGATCGAGACCGTTGATGCGTCCAGAAAAAGCACTTTATACGATCCTACTTTAAATGTAGTGGTTAGTGCAACGGAAGCATTAGACCCGCCAATTGTGATATCTACAACGCGCGGGTAACTTAACATTAACTTAAGTTTAACTTAATATAATTGATGGGGGAATATGATCTAGTCCCGCGCCCGCCTATCCAATCGATACCGTATCAAATCGATTCCATGTTCCGTTCGCAGATTGTGGAATGATTATTTGTATACAAGGATTATTTGGATTTTGTAATCATCATTCACATATTGACCGAGCGTAAACCATTACTTATACGAAGTCGTAGTAATCGTGTCAATGTCAAATCACCTTGATGATCTCCACCAGCTGATCGACGCCCGAGTCGCCTGGGAATATCGGTTGCCCCAACAATAGCTCCGCCACCACGCAGCCCGCGCTCCACACGTCTGCAACGCGTACATTCGCACATGTTACACACACACACACATACACTGCACTAACCTTGTTATCTATTGTTCGGCTCGCACAAAAACAACCGGTTATGATTAATCAAAAATTACAATTACGTTCGTCAAAACTTGAAATTAATATTTTTCATTTGTTCGACGTTGTTTAACTCTACACTTGTTCCGTTTGTTAGGAAGCAGAAAGATGAAACAATATGAAAATACGTACGGGCTGTTTAAAAGGACCACTTGCGTTATTAAATCAAAGAACTACTTCACAGTTATCTAAAATGAATCGGTATTAATAAAGCTACGATGAAAATAATTCTACATATGAACTGTGAAAAATACTCGAACATTATCAAACCACGATTTTTTTGACTAATACTAAAATTGTATTATTCAATTTCTTTCGAACTACTGTCTGGGTGTTGCAGTTATGTTTTTCTTTTCATCCAGACCAACTGACCTATCTTAGTGGTGTAATTGATGGCGCCGAAAATGAGTTCAGGCGCGCGGTAGTAACGCGAGCAGATGTAGGAGACGTTGGGCTCGCTGAGCACGAGATGCTTCGCCGAGCCGAAGTCGCAAAGCTTTAACACGCCCGTCTTGGGGTCCAGCAGTAGGTTCTGCGGCTTGATGTCCCGGTGGCAGATGCCCAACGAGTGAATGTACGCGAGGCTTCGGAACAACTGGTACATGTAGAGCTGCGGGGAACATTTTAATATGAATGTTATTATTACATTACTATGTATACCTGTCTATTGAAATCTATGTCATTCTAAACGGTCAACACAGAACACAAACGTTAACGTTTAGACTTTGGAACGGCTCTAACGATGATTCTTATTTATAATAATTTTTTAATTTCAATAACGATGCATATATCTGCATTGAAGCAGGGACATGTTAAAATAGTTCAACGTAAAATATGTAACAGGGTACACAATTTGCACGAATTGTCCAAACATCAAGCAGTACTAAATCAGTAGACAATTAGAGATTACAATCGGCGAAGTAATTAACATCTGTATGCGAGTATTGAAAAAACATACACATAATTATACATACAAACATTATAAAACTCGCGTCTGTACAATGACGACCGCGGACGTCGCCAGTGCTACTTACCTTTATAAAACTAATGGGTATGGTTTGTTCATCTTTGGAGTAGTGACGTGCAACTTTATACACCGTCTCGGGTATGTACTCCAGCACCAGATTCAGGTACACTTCGTCCTTCTGCAAGGTAAACGAACACAGTCGAAATTATCCCTATTCTCCTATCCTCGCGGCTAATCTATTCGCTTCCATCACTAGAGAGTTTACAAAGAGTTTATCGTTATATAGATACTTCGTGAAGTTATCGATCTCTTTCTATGAATAAGTCTTTAGCAAAATGTCTTGTATTCTTATGGTAACAACGTGACCGAAAAACGAACATTATAAAAGCGATTAGTGACTAAAATTACGAGTGGCAGTGATAAAAGTTAGTGGGTACAAAGGCTCAAACAAAGGAATAATACCCGATTGGCACGCGCCCAAAGCCTTTTGGCTCCTGTGCTTTAATGATTCTATGGCTGTATGCTAACCTTGAACTAAAATATGAATGTGACATGTATGTTTTATATGTACAGGAAATAGTACCAATACCAATACCAATTTTTAAGTAATGCAGCAACAATAATACTCTTATCACATATAAGTAAAAACTTAACGCATTATAAATTTACGAAATAAATCCTCGTTTTAAATTTTCATCTTAAAACATAATATTCTGCAAAAAGATTAGTTTAGAATCTCAAAAATACTATCCACGCGCGACATGCACAGTGCGACCATACAAAGCCTCGGTAACGTAATCGACAGAGGCGGAGGTTATGCGGATTGCGAATATCAATATTAAAAGTAACGAGGGTCACACCTGTTATATTATAATGTAGTATTAAGTGTAGGGGGAATTAGTGTGAGGAGAACAGTACGCGATTCCTTCGAGACGCCAGTAGTAATATCGGTGTAATATTATCGATAATGTACATATGTATATGTACATCTGTTGCCTATTGTAGTTCAGACATCGTAACAATTATAACCTCATTAAAAGAGTACTGACAGTTCCTCCGGCCTTTTCTCTGTTTCCCGCTGTAATGGTTGCATAAAACGGATGACACCGTCAATTTCCGCCACCACAATTTTGATGTTTATTAAGCGTATCGTACATTGTGATAAATACAAGTTAAACATTTATATACATATAGCATTTACATATTATATGTAACTTTTATAAGGTAACAGAGAGGCGTGCAGTCGTCCTGATATGTGATTGTTGTGTGGTGTAATTCGCGGAACCCTCGTATTGAAACCTATACATGCTTAGCGAACCCTATTTATAGCATAAAATCCAAATACCCTTTTGGGTAATACAATTATTATATACGTATATAGGAGGATTTATCTTAAATGTATCAAGAAACTTTTAACCACTTAGCTAAAGTAAAAGATATTCAATGAAAAATTAAGGTATCTTACACATATATTTTTTGATGTACATTTAAATTTCATACAGCAATAAAGTTCTGCCTGTCTCTATTACTATTTTCATCTAAAAACCGATCGGCTGTTTTTATTAACATTTTATTCAAAATTTAGTATGAAAATATCTTGAGCTCTGAGGCACAACACACGTAACATAGAATAGCCCCTAAAAGAGTAAAATGAGTGATGTAATTAGAAGGGAACTATATAGTCAGCCACGAGAACAATTTTCGTAACAACTAGTAGAATATTAAATATCTAATGTTTTAAAGTATTGGTAGATCATTAAAAATATGTATTTTGCACCTAATTTTCATTTATTATTATTACATAATATGATTTTCTCAAGTTTCTACAGATCCTTATATACTATTTTATGGTTTTGACCACTTGAATAACTTAACAATCAACAATAAATGTATGGAAAAGTAGAATGCTCTATATCAATAATAAAGTTGCATTCATTGCGTTTATCAATTATTTATAGAAAGCGACAGATAGTCCTTAGTTCGGGTAAAGAATGATTGAGGCTGAAAAGCTGTTGTTAGTCAAGACCCAAATGGCAAATAATACATGAACAAAACAAACAACTTCCGCGAATGAAGGAGAAGTCAATTCAATGGTTCGACAGCGAGTGCTCTTTCGTCGACATGGCAGTGATAATGATACACATACAGAGGTTCGACCGATTTCAAATGTAAAGCTCACAGCCAATGGTATGATCATTCATATGAATTCTTTCTCAAACGCAACTCGAGTCCGAGAATTCACACAGCTGCTCGAGGCCTGTAAGGTCACCGACCGATAACTGTTAAAATATATAAAACCTGGTTGTTATATATTATGAGTTTGCCGGAGGTAATGTATTTATAAAACGTATTAAAGATATAAATCGGTAACCCTTGCCAAAAATCATATGAACCTAATTGTGCGTTAGCACTCTAGCGTAAGAATTTTATTAGTACTTTACGACATACTGTGACATCTAGAGACTGCAATGCGTTTAGCAGTGAGCTAGCGGCCACGGGCACTGCCACCTTTCCTCAGATAAAACATAAACAATAATCCCTTAATAAAGATAAAACTATCACTAACTTTACTATAAACGGAACCATGGTAGTTTACAATGCGAGAGCTATTATAAAATAAATACCTTTTCTCCGCTGGAGTAAAAGAAGTATTTCAATTTGACAATATTGCAATGCTCCAGTCGCCGCATGATTTGAAGTTCTCGATTCTGTAATTGAGGCATTAACGATACAGTAACAAAAAATTAAACACAATATAATATATAAAGTATCCAAATTAATAAAATTGAGCATAGGAACGTTGATTTTGCAACTCGCAACAGATGGACGATAATTTAATTTGTTACCTTAAACCTTTTGTCCTGGAGCACCTTCTTGATTGCAATGAGCTCGCCGGTGTCACATAGTTTGGCCTGGTAGACGACGCCGAAGCTGCCGTTGCCGATGAGCTTCATGTCCGCATAGCTCACCTCCTGCGGCCGATCGGGGCCCTGCCCCGGCGTCGCTACTACAGTGGTCACCTTCGAGCCGTCCTTGCCTGGAAATAGAACATCAATACTTATTTCTTTAGAACACCTCCATTAAATGAACCAATTGTGTGCTACATTTATCGTCCTTGTCGAATACACGTTTGTTATAATATAATTATAAATGACCTCAAAAACAATAGTAACGCGAATATTTAAGAATTATTTTACTTTCTACGTAAAATAAACAAGTATTTCGAGAACAGTAGAAAGTATAAAATCAAAATAAAACCTAAAGAATTTTACTTCACAGTTGAATATGCATTTAGAGCACGGCAACTTCGTAGTAATCATAAGTACAGTTTGTAGATGTGTCTGCAAATCTTCCTTCAAACCTAGATGTAGGTACGTACGCATGCTTTGACAAATAAATTCATTCTATTCCTTTACGATCTATGTGCCCAGATGGATGGGATATTAGTGTATTAATCCCATTAAATTCTACACCTATCCATACTTAGCTGAAGACAAGAGTTTATTAAAACAGTGTTCGGCACAAATAACATTAACGAACTTCGCCATATGCATAGTGTATACAAGTTGTATTGTAATAAGTAAATATATAATTTACAAACCACCTTCCAAATTCGACAAATCATCATAGTTCATGCTATCAAAATGACAGCACTAATGGCCATTATATTAATGAGGATAAACCATGGTAATATTTATCACTGCAATTTTATTTAAATATAAATTATTTATGTATATTTATATAAAATCAACCATCTAGAGTAACATTTTTAAAGTTATTGACAAATGTCAACTTCCAAAATAAATAGTCTTGTCAAAGCACCAGCGCGATCAAGCATGGAGAGGTCGCATTATTACTACACCCGTTAATAATTACATATAACAACATATTATACATTTTTACCTAGCAACCTCCGCAAAGTTAAGTAATAATCAAAATGTTCAATTCATATTTGTAACATTCCGTTAGCGAAATGTATACCAGTGCAAAAAGTGATCAAGCAGAGTTAATAAATTATGATTATGAATTGGATAAAAAAGAGGTTACAACTTCACGGCTTAGTTTTTAATCCAGCTCAAGGAGTAATGTATCTGTGTATTGTAAGTTTGTAACCTGTGTAAGACACTTTTGCCATCCCTATAAGGGTAGTTCTACGATAAGAGGTTTCAAGCCCATAGAGGGTACGGCCAAGGAGAAAAGTTGGAAACATGTCATGAAACTTTCACATTAGGTTTTTTTACAAGTTTATATACCTTATCACAAAACGGCAAGTCAATTTGTCCATGTTTGATTATTTTTTAGAAGGATTGATTATGTAAGCTATTTTTGGTTTTATTATATGTCACCCTATAACTATTACAGTTTTATTAAATCACAGCAGTAAATTAAATAAATACTATAACGTTTATAACTGACCAGGGAAAGACACGATGATCTGGCGAGACCACTATACTGCACGGTCACGTCGCAACAAATGACAAAATAGCAGCGCTTCATCAGCCCGCGTGTTTAGTGTTGCTAGCTTCACATCAATAGATGTCCTTGAGCGCTATGCAGCATTTGGCCGTCTTATATTTATGTCAGAAGTCGCTGAACAAAATGTGCCAGGGGAGAGACACAAAAAAATCGGGGCAAAAGTAAAGTTTCAATATTATTAAAAATTAACAAATATATGTTGTATTTTGCTTAATAATATTCAAGTTTATTTATTCAAATTTATGCAAAGCATACTTTAATTCACAAACAGATACAAGACAGATATGTAATGCCTCAAAGTAAAACTAAAACCGGCAAGGGGACAGGCCAGGGTAGACTTTTGTAGGCTTAATAACCAATTTTAGAAAAATGTGATTTATTTGGGTATTTAATTGTGACGTTATGTAATAAAGTACATTAAGTTGGTGCTATTCATAGTAAAAAAATACTACATATGAAATAAGAAATCTACTTAAAAGTGATAGCCGCAAAAGTTACCTCTTATCGTAGAACTACCCATATATTTCTGACGATGTATAAAAAAAGGTAACAATCTCTTTTTCTACTGCATTCTTCCAAGCATGGCAAATATTACTTTGTTGATAATTAATAGTTTTCACCATTTCATAAGACAAGCAAATATGGTGAAGTTAATTTTGATATAGTTCTAATGCTATCATCATCATGCTATGCTCATGTTGCTTTTAATACTAGACTTAATTCATTGTTTCTACTGATTACCTACAAACATATTAAATTTAAATATCAACCGTTATCTATAAGGGTGGTGGATATGCGAGGCTCTGTTCACCATTCCCTAAGGGTGTCACTGTTAGCCAATGACATTGTATAATGTAGCACACAGTTGTTACTAAACCATTTTGACATTGGTTGTTTTATAATACTTTTACGACTTGGGTATAATTTCCTTACTCTTTGTATTTGAGCCATGTATACAATTTACGAACATATTATGAATATTCCTTTAATTCTTAAGTTTATTTGCGTAACAATATTAGTCAGTGAGTATGAGAGCAGTGATGATTTAATACTGTAATTAGAGTATTAAGTGTTACAAATGTGTAGGCTTTTTCGTTTCAATGACCACTCCCACATTTAGAATCTTGCTTACCCTGGCATTTTCACCTTATACGGAATAGGCACAGAACAACACGATCACTAACTTCTCTGTTGGAAACAAAATGAATAACCATATAAGCCAGTCATAAATCTGAGGATAGGCGTTATATGACGCAATGGTTTCAAAAATAGTTCAGAATATACAAGAAGTTTCCTTGAATACTCACACTTAAATGACACCTGGCAGTAAATTTTAAAACAGTTTAATTGATTTGAATTACATGAAAATAATGTGTTTCTTCTAGTAGACACGGGTAAATAACGTTTAGTTTATTGCTTATATATGAACTTTATACTATAGTATACACTATACACCAGTGTGTGGTAGTAACTAGGTGTCAGTGTATTAATTTCTTAATTTGCTCTTTGCATCTTTGGTATAGTCAGCTTACACAGAATAAAAAACTTCATGATGGTATTCAAAACACAAATGTCACAAGGTTGTCAGACTGCCACAGATAATTCTTAAATGTAATGTATGGCATGGTCCACCATAGGTTGAACCCGTTCGTATATATAATATTATACAGTAAGATAGATTCAGCAAATCTGTATTTCATAGTTTTTTGTAAACTAATGTTCAAAAAATTAGTAATATAGCTGATAAAACACAATTATGCTAGTCATGATATTTCAAACATGTTAAATAAACTTTTCATTTTTTTGATTTTTTGACATTGACAATGTTAATATAAGCGTTGTCCATGTTGATGAAAGTTATAGTGCGGTTTAGATAATTTTTTAGAATACGTCCGTACAGCATTCGTAAAAAGAGCAAAGATAAAGTTTAATTTGGATTAATAGTGATTTCAATCTTCTTTTACGGAGCTTGTATCGAAATCTCAAAAAAATATTGATTACATTCACTCACATGAGACATAATTTGTATAGAAAATTTATAGCATAATATTTGTCTCACTTCTATTCAATGAAAAGGACTAGAAACGATGCTATTAAGGCCGCTGTTACTTCCTACTTAGAGCGTCGAAATTATCCTGTAAGATATGTTCACATAAATGTTTGTATTTTTATATATATGTTGATAAAAGTTGAATATAACTTTATGTTCTAGGATGTAGATTTATTTAATCACACAAATTCATGTCGAAGTGCTGAAGAAATGGCAGTTGCTACTATAGTTCAGTGTGAGGCCAGTCGGACCAATTCAATTCTGTTTTCATGCATTAACAATGATCCTGGACAGTATGATATACAGTACACAAGGTAAGGTTGCTTGTTTAATAAATTAGTTTCCTTTATGCTTTTTCATCATCATCATCATAACATCACGCTAGGTCCCTAGTGGGGTAGGCAGAAAGTACAGAGTGCCAAATATCTCTGTCCTTGCAAACCTGATACGCTTTGTCTTCTATGTGTTTTTTTTTTCTTATCACCCTGATAAAACAGCCTCATAAAAATATGCTTTGGGCCATAGCCATAAATTGACCTGCAGTAGGTATCTGTTCCTCTAAGCAGTTATCAGACATTCTCTTATTCTCGACATATAGATTTATACTTAGCATTTTAAAACTATATAACCTGTGGTTGGAAATCGGTTGAGATATTATAATGATGAATGATCTGGAAGGATGAAGTTAAGTTTGCTTTGAACTCTGAATGTGTAAAAGTGATCTAGTCTGTAGATTCTAATAAGGCACATGTCTGTTATCATATTTTGATAGCCATTTTTGGGTGTATCTGCGGTACCACTCTACTTTTTCTACCTGACTATTAATTGGCGGGAGTAGGTTTTATTAGATACATCTAGAGCTACAGCTCTACAAAAGTTGCTGAACAATTTAATAAAGATTTCTATTGTTTAGGTATTAGCTTACTTTTGAGCTGTTCTTGTTATAATGAAAATGTCTGCTTTGTAGGTTAGTAAACTTCATAAAAGAGATTGACGAAGAAAAAGTAAAAAATGAGTTACTAGGATTAATAACACCTTTACTCTGTCACTTGTACTTGGAGATGTTACGCGGAGGTCACGGTGGTGCAGCACAGATGTTTTTAAAGAGGCACTCGGCAACATTGCCACAAAAGGACTTATCCTATCACCAACCTATTGATGGCAATTTGCCTTCAGCCCTGTACAGGCCTAATAGTCTTGAACAGTTGTTTAATTCATTGCAAAATGGTACAATTGACAATGAAGCTCCTGAAAAAGATTATATGAACCAGCTATTAGATGACATTGGGTCTGTTTATACTTTGCAAGAGGTGGAAACTAGGCCTTCTGTTGCTGCTTTTAGGTATGTTTTTTAAATGCTTATACACTTAATACATTCATTAAATAGAATTATATTGAATAATCTGTAACATTAATTTTATAGAAGTAATATAAAAAAGGTTTAATGATACAATTTTTTTCCCCAGATCATGCAAATATGACATATACTTATCTCAAGATTCACTGAATACTTTGAAGTCCTATTTGGCCAAGCATGGTCATGTACTTTTGATACAGGTTTTGCAAACTTGGTTTCACATTGACATCAACAATGACAATAATACAAACAATGTAAGTTATGATTATAATTTTACCATTCATAACGGTGTATTTAATTGCCTTCAAATGTAAACATGATAGTATTCTAATCAAATTTCCCTGCATTTACTGTTATATCATTTTTATATCAAAAACTGTATCATTGAGAATCTTATATGTACATTGTACCATAGAGATAATCTAAATTTTGACTGAAATGAAATGAAATGTAAATTCACTGAAATTTTACTTTAAAAATAATTTCACTTTATATACAGGAGGATGATGAGGATCAACCTGAGGATGAAGCTAATATAAGTGCTGCAAATAGTCAAGATAAGAATAGAGATGTAAATGGTAATTTGTTTAGTATACTTCTGATAGGTATATTTTTGTTGAAATATCCTTACAGCCTTGTAGACTATATCTTAATTTGTAATTTGCAGATATTTTTTCGAAATGTAATGGACACACAGAGTATCAAAGTGTTGACAAAGAGATAAGCGATCTGCAAGATGCAATTAGAGGAGTGAGAGAATCCTTGGCCCCACTCAAGTTATACAAAATCGCTGCACCCGACACATAGTAAAATATTTCTATACACATGTGTTATTGAAAATTGTTTTTCTCTATTCATACACTGAATATTTTTTACAGTTTAGTCTGTGCCAAGACAGATACAAATTGTAACATGTTGTGCGGTGGGTTCAGTAATTCTGAAATCAGATTATGGGACTTAGGCCAAAACAATTTAAATAGAAGAATTAACAGAAATATTTCTGAAATAGAATTAGCTTGTAACGTGACATCAGACATAGAAACCCCATCAGATAACCTCCTGTAAGAAGTGTAGTGTTATAATAAATTACATATATGGATTATGTCTTTATTAAATAAAATATGAATACATTAATTTTTTCAGACATATAGGTGCTGGGGTGGCCTTAAGAGGACATTCTGGGCCCGTTCAGGCTTGCAGTATTTTGGCCCGAGAGAAATTAGTCATTTCTGCTTCACATGACAACACAATGAGAGCATGGAGGCTTTATGATTATTCTTGTGCTTCTATATACAGGTGATATAGACTTAAAGTACATGTTTGGCATTCCACATCAGAACTTTTGTTTGTTATGACATGTTTCCACATAAAGTGTAAAAGGTGTGCAAGACAAGGTTTTATTTACCTTACTGGCTATGAAGCCCAATGTGTTACTATGGTTTTATTATAAAGTATATTCAAATACCAGCATCATAATATCATCCTGAAATAATTGCATTTTCTTAAATAAGTTCTGTTCAGGCAATAATAGCCATTTTGTATTTCCATGGGCCTGGCTTCAAATCCTAGCATGCACCTTTGACTTTACAAATTTGTTTGCATTTATATACATATTGAAAAATAAATATAACTTACTATTATGGTTAAGGAATCCACTGTGAAATACTTTAAGTACAGTTCTCTATAACATTTTCTGAGATATGTGAAGTTACATGCCAGTGTCTTAGATTATAGCTTTTCACTTTACATGAAAGCTTATAGCTTTTCACTTTATAAAAAATATATGATTATATCTTTATGGCAGTTGTGATGTTGTTCAGTAGAGGAGCAACAAAACGAATGAAACCTGGAGCAAGGCCCTCATTCTTCTGGAGTTTTAAAACAGATAACTTGGTTATTTTTTATCCTGCTATTGTTTATTGTATGTTATATGTATAATATTTATAGTAAATATTATACAAACATAATTTTAATATTAATTACAGAGGACATAACTATCCCATCTGGTGTATGGATATATCAAAAAATGGTCTATTTATTGTAACTGGCTCTCATGACAAAACTGCAAAACTGTGGTCACTGGAGAGAACATTCCCTGTTAGAGTATTTGCAGGTCATACATCTGATGTTACTGTAAGTTTGATCTTTGTAATGATTATTTACATATAAAAGGCAGTTTGGGGATTGTGCAGAGTACATCATTACTTATTGTTATCCTAAGCCTAAAAAATACTGGTTAGATTGTTATCAAAACTATTCTGAATAGCATTTTTTTAAATACACTTGTATGACATTGAATAGTAGCAGATGGGGCATTTGACCTGAGGTCATTTATGTAATGATATTGATCACACTATATTATGTTGTTGATACAAAGTGTTGCTGTAATTAAAGAAAATGAAATGAAAATTAGATGAAAGAATCAAAACTAGACATGTGTTTCTTTCACCTGTATGTGTATGTTACTGATGCCAACCTTTTGGTGCATTATATAAATGTGTACTTTTATTTTTTGACCCTATTACCAGAATGTCAAAGATTGTTATGGCTCATGTTTTTACTACTACCCTGCCATATAGGAAAGATGGATATGTTCTAAAATGGATCACGCGCGATTCTTACTTTTTTCCTAAAGGCTTTTTATTTATATTCGTTAGGGAGTTTAGACGGCGGCAGGATGTAACACTTAGCTGTCTAGATACAATTTTGAAAATTGTTTCAATCTAGCATTTAATTAATACATTAATCACCTTTATTGGGATATACTTAAAGTAGTATTTAAGTAATATAACTACTGTTTTTATACATTTTAGTGTGTGAAATTTCATCCTAATGAAGCATATATGGCAACGGGAGGTGCAGACCGTAGTGTACGGCTTTGGACTGTGTGTGATGCTCGTTTTGTAAGGGTCTTGTATGGGCACAGGGGGGTTGTGAGAAGTCTAGCTTTTGCACCTTCTGGAAAGTACTTGGCTACTGCAGGTAATATAATATTAAATTTTATTATCGTTTGTATAACGTTTTTTTACTAGTTTTTAGTTTTCTGACAGTGATATTAATGTATTCCTTATATGTCTACCTAAAAAATAATATTTACTGCCATGTTTTTGAAAATTTGTATTTTAGGTGATGAGAAAAAGATAAAGGTTTGGGATTTAGGTGCCTGCACGTGTGTACATGAATATAAAGGGCATCATGGTAAGGTGACAGCCCTGGATTGGTCTGCAATAGGCAAGCCCAATTTAACAAATAGAATATCACCAGATCCTAATGACATTAATTTGGACACTTCCATTTTGTGCTCAGCTGGAATGGATGGGATTGTAAAAATTGTTTGGGATAGCAATATAAGAAATAAGTGAGTATACCAATAGGCTCATTTGTACATAAATCCAATCGATTCAAATCCTCTGGGTTCAAATCCTATCAGGCACCTCTTAAAAAAATATATTTATTAACTTAACTGTGCATTTAAAAGCTGCCAATTAAGTAGTGGAATGATTGGCAGCCTTTAAACTTGCAGAGAGAACTTTTGAACCTAGAAATAGTATAGGCATTGTAATTTTTTACTCATGATTATT
Organism: Passova gellias; assembly: GCA_018249975.1. NCBI lineage: Eukaryota > Metazoa > Arthropoda > Insecta > Lepidoptera > Hesperiidae > Passova > Passova gellias. The sequence goes on from DWUN01000101.1 coordinate 28,322, forward strand.
ATTTTTTGCAGACAAGGGTTAAATCAAGAGATATCCACATCCACTTATAATACCAAGTGTTCATACTTGGTCGATGTACAAGTGTATCCAGATTGGATGGTAGCAATTGGAGCAAAAAGATAAAATTGTAAAACAACTTGAATAAAGTGGACTTCTACAATCATAATTTATTTTATTTCTTCAGTATAAATCTTATATATAATGCTTGAGGCAAGAAAATCAAACAATTGTCTTCCATCCCATACCTGTTTACATGCAATTAATATTTCTTCACAATGTGCAATGTAATGGCATAATTTAGCATATTTTATGTAACTGTCAATCGAAATAAAATTCATAAAAATACTTTTACACTTTCTTAAAATAATATGTAAGTGTAGATTGTTTGCCTTTTTGGGGTGGAGATGTTCTTTTCTTGGGTTCATTCGTTTTACCTTTTGGTGATAAATCGATTTTAAGTTGCTTTGGTTGTGGTGGTTTTTCTGGGACTTTATGTTCTGCTTCATTTTCAGAACAACTTTCATAAACCTCTTCTTTCTTGGTAATAATATAACCATCTTCTCCCGTGTATGTTTTGTCGACAATCTTGCGCCTCTTTTTCGGATTCAAAAATCCAGATGTAATTTTGATATCATTAGTAGGTGTTGGAGGGATTTCGTCATCAGACTCATTAGTAATCACCTGTTTTTGTTCAGTAACCGAATTGTCAGAAAATGGATCATTATTCTCATTATCACTATCACTATCTGATACATGTAAAACCCGTTTGCGTTTTTTATCCAGCTTAGAAGTTTTCTTTATGTGATTTAGAATTTTATTATCATCATTATGTTCATCTATTTCTTCAACTTTGATTATATTTGGCACTAACTGTTTTTTATCCTTTTTATTAATCATTATGTCAGTTCCTTCCGTTTCTAACGTTTCTTTACTATTCTGCACTTTTTCCTTTTCTTCTGTTTTGTGTTTATTGTTATTTGATTTGCTGAAAAATCCAATGATGCCTTTTTGTGTTCTATTGCCATTTACACATTTAACTGGGTTATTCGACGTAATTTTTGCTTTATTGTTGATCGTTGATTCTTTTTTAGGAGACACGATACTATGCTTAATTATGGGCTCTGATTTAGACTCAATCCCTTTTGAAATAATAGGTTTCATGTCAGAGTCACCTATGTTAGTTTCATCAGTATCCTGCTTTATTTTTTTTATAGCTAAAGGCACAGACTTGCTTTTCTCAGGTACAACTACTTGACTATTTGATTTTAGATTACCAATTTCAACTGAAGTCCGCTTATCACATTGCTTACTCTTAATGTAACCAGAACACAGAGTAAAATCCTCAAATCTGTTGACTGTAAGATACGCAGCAGTGTCAATGAGAGGGCGACCAACGGTTACGCTGTAAATGTGTTCGAAGAAGATTATCTTAAAAAATTCTTTTTGCTTACTCAAATCTTGCTCCGAGCATATGAGAGTCCGGCCGATGTTGTTTTCGTCGGCACCGCTTAATACATAACAAATATTCAACTGAAGATTTGGACTGTCCTGTCGAATATTGTCGATCATACGTGAAAGCAAATATTTGGCGCTGTTAACATGTACACATAAGTCTTTACTAAGAGATAAGTATGTAATTAATTTTTCTTCATCTAAAAGCATGCTCTTAAGCATACTTTTATTTCGTTCAAATACATCATCCATCGTCAAAATTCTGTTAAATATAAATAAACCGCGCACTCCACTGTAAATCGTTCGAGCAGAAATTTTGACAACACTTTAAACTGTCACAATTGACATTGACAGTAAATTGTGGTTTTTAAACAGTGTCAGAAGATTATTAGATTATTGTTATTATCTATTAGACCCTATGTGATAAAATGCGATCTAAAGATACAACTATTTGTGAAATATATTCTTTCAAATAACTTCTTATAAATAATTACATATTATGTGCTATATATTTCGTTTTTCTATTAACATCTAATATTAGGTTCAAAAATGTTGAGGTAAATATATTTTATTGGATGTAAAATTATTTTATAGCAGAGGTCTATTTTCGATGATATTTTAAAAGGATGTTTTTTCTGACCTCAGCAGTAAAATAGCGCTTGTTCTGATACTTTTGGTTGTGTCATTATTATGCAAAAACAGCAGAGGCTGACTTGTGATTTTTTTATTTGAATTGGTGATGATTATCATTAGAGATATAGCCAATTATTATCAATCTTATAATTGATTCACTGTTGCACACAAAGAGAGCTGCTTCTGTGATGGGAAGTGTTAGGTCTTATTCTGCGCTGGCTAATTGTGGATTGGAACACTTCACACATTTTTATTAATATTATGTAGAATTCTTCGCGATGGTTTCTTGCATTGATATAGTCCGAATGGCAAGTGATATTAAATTAAATCTTAGAGACAGTTTTATAGTATCAAAGATGCCAGTTACGAAATTGAAATGCTCAGAGTTGGCCGTTCAAATTTAAATTATTATGCTATCACTGCTTTAATAAACCCTATGATTAATCTATACTAGTAAACTTATTCAGCTGTTAAGATGAATTTATATCTATAAATATATAAGCTAAATGTTTTACAGTTCTGAAAATTTTTACCGATAATCTAAAATGTTATACTTACAGGGATAGATATGGAATTAAAATTTTAAAAGATATAGTAACGGCCGATCGCAGTAGCGCTAATTACTACGTGCTTCTCTTTACTTAATTAATGTATAATATCTCTACAAAATCGGAAGGAGTTCGAAACAATGTAATCACTCGTTAGCTTTTGACGTAGTAAGCAGGACGATGTTATTATAAAATTGTCGCAAGTGTCTACCTACGTACTAGAATATTATTGATAACGCAATGTTTAAAAATAGAATGCATAATGTAAATATAACATAATTAACAGAAGTCACAGTTACGGTCAAGAATTGGTTGAGTGGAGACACGTCTAGGGCGGTCAATTTCATCCGAAGATGGTCACTTTGATTTTTATAATATTTGCCTGTCTTCTCCGACCTATTTCTACAGATAGTTTCGTTTTAAATAACATGATTTTTAATGGACATTATGATTTTATTGATTTGAGTTATCCATTTGATCAGAAGACAATTTACTGGCTAGGTTCAAAGCGCTTTGAATTCACAAATAAAATTCAAGAGCGTCAAGAGGATGGGTCATGGTGAGTGATTTGTTTATAACAGTATAATATAGTGTGCTATCTGATTAATCAATAATAATTTCCTCTTAATTATATAAATTCCCTATAAATTGTTTGTTAGGGAAATAGATTAAGCTGATTTGAAATTTCGAATTTTTCGTAAAATGAAGGCTAGGCTATAATTAGTATTTTATTATTTTTGATTAAGTTTATCAGTATAGTTAGAATGCTTTTTTACCAGTATCGAAAGTAAATGACCGTGACAAGTATGTTAATATTTTTTCATAAGT
>DWUN01000102.1:0-31706 GCA_018249975.1 Passova gellias
TTCACACTAACAGTCCCATCCTTACAGCCCTATTAGAGGTCTGTTGCAGATGTCCATGGGCGGGAGCGGCCACTCGTGACTGCTGCCAGCTCGTTCGCTACTCTCATAGTATAAAATTGTGTAGTTAAGAACTGCAATCGATAATTTCTTTATTAAGCTCCCGTTAACCATGCAACTCGATGCATTATCCGCACCAATTAATTTGAAGTAATTCCTCCCAACCTAGCATATCCTTCCAGCGTTTATTGTCGCGAAAGAATTCGTGACCGTGTCTCTATTGGGCAGCATACGACTTGAAAAAGCTGTTTATTGTTATTTTGTATTGGCTGGGTGCAACGAATGCTAATCGACGGTGTTTCAATTCTGAAATTGTTATATATTTGACTCACAAATGATTACGTTATAATTTCCAGTATGTAGGAGTACACTGACCGTCCACGTGGAGTAACGGCTAGTCACCTCGACCGAAAGGCAAAAGTTCGGTGTATCGTTTGTTGTGTGTCTGTGGGTAATTAGAACATCTATATGAGTACACTATGTGTATCAGCTGTCGCATTATCATAACATAGGTATTCGATTGCCTAATTTGGCATCGGATAGCCGCATGTAAGTTTATCTCGATTATTTAAAAAACATGTCGACTTGTTCACTATCAACAGCCGCGGCCGACCCTTTGAACCCGCGCCTGGAAATCCGTAATCGCACAGACCGTTCCGCACATCGGCGACATTCCTCCGGGACAGTGGCAGGTTATTAAGCGGCAGGCGAGGTGTCGACGTCGTGGCAAAAACGCCCCAACACCGACGGACAACCTAGCATTCTTACCCTAACCGTTAATAAATGTCACGGTCGGGCCAATGACATTTGCCGGGGGACGACCCCGGACATCTGCGGAGGTCCCGTTCGAGACACGCTCGGTTGCTGGTGGCCCTCGCGTAACCCTTTTATGGGAAGCAATCGCTGAAAAACGAGGTAATTGACTGTTGCACTTAACTAAAATTTATAGGTGGCGGCAAACGGGCGCACAAAGGTTGTTGAACAGAATGTGCACCTTTCGTGAACGGCTCGTCTAGACCACGTGCAGCCGGTCAAATACAACACGGATACGAAAACATGCGGAAACCGGATAATTAAGTAATTATGCAGAAATAAATAGCGTCCGATCCCGAGCTAGACGGACCCTATACGACGTTAATCAGAGAGTTCATAAACATACATCTCTTCCGCTAACCACATTCTTTTATACGCAGATAATTATTACGTCCAGAACAAACTCCCGGTTTCCTCGCGCAATTATTTGTCCTCGGTAAGAATCGAATCCACGGCTTCCGGCTTAGAAACCAACGTCACTAACCGCTGTGCCACCAGGACGATCATAAAACATATATTATTAACCAATTTACAAACCAATATTTGTAATCTTACAGAAGTTTTTGTTTAGAACAATAAATGGTTTTAAAAATTACATATACGAACATGCATCTGTTAGACGCGCAAACAAATCCTTTAGCGCCAGCTAGTATTCTTTAACACAAGGGACCGAGTTTATTCGTAGGTAGCGATTCTTATGAGTCATTACCCATCAATTTAACACCACTATATTTTCATATGCACTAAAGAACACTTGGCGAGGTGGACTTCCACGTAGCCACGCACCGCAGTGGCGTAAAAATCCCTCATTTATCGTGCCTTAGGCCATCTAATCTAAGGCAGGCTGTAATTATAGCTGTCTGCGCGATGCGGCTCGGAGTTGCGGCACTGCGTTGCGGCAAACGCTGTATTCTCAGTACGCGCATAGATATATTGATGGTTAAATCTTCTAAGATAACTGGTTAATCAACAATGTCTTTTTTTTTTGTTTGTATAAAGCAATTATGCGTAAAAACCGCAAACTTATATAGTAACTGTTGGATATATGTTTTTTTGGCGGACGGCGCACATGTTGTTAAGTAGCCGCCGTCGTTCAAAGTACACCTGCAATAGCAGAGGAACATATGTAATATATAGCATGTATAAATATTGTAATAACTTTGCAAAAGTGGTACGAGCAATACTTGACAATTATTTTGCGGACTATTGACACGTGCAATCATTGAAATGCAATAATACTCACACGAATTGCAGTTCTGCATAACGTCCTCTACGGCATTCGACGTCGACCCATTTGCTCTTGCTATCTCTCTATGAGAGCTGTGTTCAAATCACGTTTCAAGTGTTTTCGCCAATTAAAGGTCGCTGGATCGAAGTCGTAGGGAGGTAGAAGGTAGGTAGAAGGTAGAAGAGAAAGAACGCAATTTTTACACGTTCTCTGCCTTCCTCATACATTGACCATTCTTTGGAGTTGCAATATACGCGTGAAGCATGCCGCAGCAGCGAGCCGCGCTGCCCGGCCTGTAATTAGAGGTTTGAGTGGTGGTTCCACTGAATTATCCGTTATTATACGGCGACGGGTAATACGGCGGAACGTTCGTGATCTCTTCTTGCTCCTCTTGCAGCTCGCGCGGGTAGTGTGGACTAAGGCATAAGGAATCACAAAAAAAAACTAAGCAGAAATACAAAAAAAATTATCTAGTTATTTGAAATTCAGCCTCTCACTCCAAGAGGTCTGGGTTCAATCCTGGTACGCACCTTTGATTTGTTATGTATGTTTTATAACTTAACTTTTAAATATCACTCGCTATAACGGTGAAGGAAAACATCGTGACCAAACCTGCACGCCTTAGAGATTTTATAAAAATGTATAATGTTTCCGAGGTGTTCGAAGTCTGCCAATCCGTACTTGACCAGCGTGGTACACTAAGGCCTAAAACCTTCTTACTATGAGAGGAGACATGTGTCCATGGGAAATATTGTTACGCATACTATTTATAAAAAAACAACATAAAAATTAAAATATTCCAGGTACGCCACCTCTTAAGGCTTGAACTTTGTCTCGTGTTAATTAAACGCGTTACTTTCACACTATCTCAGCAATATAGTTTTTTTTTTTTTACCTTAAATAGGACGGCATTTGACAACGATCTCGCCGGATTAAAACCAATGATGCGGCCGACAATGTAGCACCCTTGCCTAGTATGTAGGATACATAGCTATTCAGTTTATGTTCAAGCATTGTGCCTAGAATTCATTAAATATCATTTTCGAGTTTTGGTTCATGGAAAATAATAATTTGTCGTAAAAAAAGGTTTAATAATATTTTAAAGAGAATTAATAAAGATAAAATAATAATAATAATAATCAAAAGATAAAATTATCCAAGTAAAATAAAATCCAATTAGGTCTCTCGTCTTGTGGTTCGAGAATCTGACTGTTAAACCTGAGGTCGTAGATTCGATTTCCACCTAAAAAAAACATATGCGGGATGGATACATTTGTTTGTTTCAGAAAGTATATCTATAACGCTATACTCAAAGGCCGACAAAGGCCCTTATAGTAAAGTTCCCAGTAATACATCTGACAATTTAATAGCAATTTTTAATACAACAAATAATTGCGGACAATGAAGCGCGACACGACATTAACGTTTTTCGCCGTCAATTTTCTGCGCAGTTTATCCCGAGGTAATGGGCAGGCGTCACGATAGAAAAATGCATTATTAAACCCCATAACCGTTTCCAATATCGCTATGACGGAGGTGCGCAAACAAACACCCTTTGGTACAAAAGCCGGTGTGAATTACGCCCGAGGTCGCTCAAACCCGAGCTTAGATCCATTGTCCGAGCACCGGGCCACTTTGGGGTGACTTAAATCCGAAATTGGGTATTTCGAAAAATGTGCATGTGTCATTTATCACGACCCTCCCTCGCCAGCGGGAGGAAAAAATGCGCCTAACCCTATTTAAAAAACTACCCTCTATAATCCGGTAGCTAGACTCCCGCGGCACACTCTAACGGTATTAAATTTTTCTACTATTAATACAATGGTGCAAATAAATATTGGATGAACGATGGAAGCCGGTGGCTAATCCTTATTAAGGGAGATCGGGTAGTAAATACCGTGTGACAAGACAATGAATGGATTCGTGTTTATCGACGTGATAGCTAGTAAGCAGTTTTGTAATACAAATGTACCGTTCTTAGTTTGCCTGTTTGAGCCATTTTATATTAATTCTGATATAACTTATCAAAAGTTCACTGGCTTTCAAAGTGGCCCAAAGTTTGGTTTCTAAGTGTCTTTAAGTAATAAATTAAAACATAATTCGTATGCAACGCTAAAATCAATTTGAAATAAACGAATGTATTGCGGTCACACTTTCGCACTCAACCGCACTATATTCATACGGGTGACTCGGTCTCATAATTAAATTACTCCTCGGGGTAATAAGGAAAATTAAGATAGTCGCGTGTCGATTAAAAGCCAACGTAGGCGCACAGAGAGTTGGAGCGTTTACAATTGGTGGTTAAAATTTTCAATATTTTGGTTGGTGCGGCGCGCCCGCTCGCACGTGCGGCCGCGTGACTCGAGTTAGCCCCCCGTCGGTACGCGGCGGCTTATTTTTTATTATTTTCATAATTCAACTTTCACAATAACAACCGAGAAGGCGTTTCGCACGGTTAGCTCATGAAACCACTTTCGCGATTTGGGGCCGAGACGGCGGCTTACCGCGAGGACCACTTATGTGCCCGTTTTTATTTATGTTGCATTGCTCGCGTCGCGTTTTGTGATCCACTTTATCAAACGCTTTACAGAGATCGCTCGCCGTGGGGTTGAAATGACTCGGATAATAATTTAGCTCGGTTCTTGGTGGCGAATGGCTTATTGTGTTTTTTGGTGCGGGATTAGCGAGCCGCGGGTAGCTGCCCATAAAGCTTTAGCCTTCGAACGTTTCGTCGACAAATATAAATCCTGGCTCGCGAGCCCGCTATCTCTAAAAATTTACGGGAAACGGAAACCCCCGGCCGATTTAATACTGTTTTTCTTAACATTGCATCGTTCGTGAGTCAGTAATAAACTTTTTGGGAATTATGAAATTTACTGGAATCTATAAATATTTTGCGATAATCATCATAACGAAGTGAAAATTAGTTTAGAGTCTCGACGTAGACATCTTGTTAATTTACTTGTATGCGGATACAGAATTTTATTTCTTTTTTGAATTCTTATTCGCGATATAGACGTAATGTAAGACCAAATCGAGAAAGCCCATATACAAAATATTAACTGCACCGGATTTTAATTAACCGAATGGATTTCCCCAGTCACGTACCATCCAAAAGTAAAATACCTTGCAACAATATTCGATTAAAAGCGTTCAAGTTTTATGACCTTGTGCTGTGGGGAGGCGCAATATCGTGTCCATATTGAGACTTGTTTCTAAGTGGAATTTTTAGTGTGCCGTGCTACCGAAGTCTTAAAGACGATACGCACCATCCATGTTATCTGTAGCAAATAGAGATTCCTATTGAAAACTTCATATCATTTATCGTATAACAACTTAAAAGGTGATATTTAATTTAAATTTGGCACCATTCTAAGCTTTAGCTTCCATCTAAATCTTCACTGCACGTCTAATGACTCCAAAGTAAGGAACGCAAAGTCCTTCTTAAGTTATATTTGCTTTGAACCCAAAAATGGATCATGTGTAACCGGCTTTATTCAAATTGCCGTAACAGTAAGGGTTCCGTTCGGGGGAGACTTTTTTTATTTTAGAGTAATTTCCCATTACATTTTACGTGAGTCAGGATCTTGTGGGGTAGCGTTTTTGCCTTCCCTCTTACAAACCGCTGCTTCGTTTTCTATTATTCGCTATCTTTGTTTAGAATTAAAGACTTTTCATTATTTTTTCGCAACATTAGTATTTACAATGGAATGGATTTTTGTTCTAAATATTTTCATCATTTTTAGTGTTTAAAATCTGTCATTCTGATATTTTCGTTTTTACTTCGGTGAGATTTTAGGAATTACTTAATTTCGTTTTAAATACGATTGACTTTTAATTATTATCAACAAAATATTCTTTAATTGTACTTGAAATGATCACGTAGATTCCAAAGACGTTTTTAGGCAACAATCTATTATAAAACATCCCTGTGACATCCCTTGTTTAAGTTTTGAAGAAGGAATAAATAACACACGCTTACTCACTAGAGATAGGTTCTCTCTGGAGTAAAATAAAACTGATTGTGATAGCGTTGCACGCGGTGCTGCTCGATAACTTGCGCGATATACTAGCAACGTACCTTTACTGCTATACACACACACAAAGCATTTATTGTTCCTTAGAAATGGTAATATTAGAAATATTTATATCAGCAGAGACAAAGTTGTCTCAGATGATAGAAAGCCTAATTATAATTTTAAGTGCTGAACCTTATATTATATTAAGTAATAAATGTGTTAGTGAAATGTTTAAAAACTGACTTTTAATGAATTCATAGGACTGTTTGAAGTAAGCTATGCCAGTTAAGTTAATAAATATAAATTACAGAAATGGAGCAAATAAAATAAATTGCAACGGTACCGGATCATCAGTTTCCTGTGCCAATAACGTCGGGCGCGTGTGAGGAAGTATTAAAGTCGTACAACTTAACCCCACGCCGGGGGCTTAAATACATCCGATAAAAAACTAAACACCCCTCATGCAAAAAAACACCCCAAGGAGGCAAATAGAAACGTCCATAAAGGAAAATTTATCCACAAATTAATTTGTAGCGCTGCCAAATAAAATTAAACGAATTCGTGACCGATCGTAGAAATCTTGCGGGTGTTTTTGCATCTGAACATTTTATCATTAATTTACAACATTCCTACAGATACCAATTTTAAGGAGATCAAATATCGCATATTCGAAATCGAATTAGACACATTTAAGTGGGAAAAAGAAATCGTAGAATTTAAAAACAAAATATCAACTAGATAATTTACAAATACCTGTCGTAAAGCGTTCCATGGTTTATGTTGAGAATTGATAATTCAAATTATGCAAATGTGCAGCTAACGAACAGCGAAAGATGTATCCGAAGTCAGTGGGAGGAATTATTACGATAATAAATCTCCATTGGAAACCCATATGCCTTAAATTTCAACTTTCATGCCGACGTGGAAGCACTCACGTAGCGGCCTGGACGGTCGGTAATAAATGACCGTTTTGTCAACCATCGTAGGTAGCTCGTCCGGACTCGCGAGCTTCGTCTATTCATCGATATAAACAAAGATAAATTGTTATTGCATACCTTAAATTTGATGGCCGGCGGATTTAACATTATGTACAACAATACGGTAGCAGCCGCGATATTACATACTAAATCACTACTACTAATAACTCCTCTCTACTTATCGTTTCTGTATCCTGAATGTTGTAATATATTATCGAAGCCCATTAAGCATTTAAACACAATATGTATGTACATAAATCTACAACATCAGCGTCAGTAGTGCTAACGTGGCAGTGGACTGCAAATTGTCTGTCACGTTGAGCAACTTGTGACGCTTGTACGATAGAAGATCGCCATTTTCAACATTTAAGATGTTTGTAACACAGAGCAGAGGGTTTCCGTTTGCAACTGTTGTACATATAGTTGTTAAATCTCACCGAATATTTCTAGAGCGATTTAACAGTTTTTACTAAATTTTGATGTGGCCCTATACTTATTAAAATTTCACTAGAACAGCGTAGCACTAGCAGCTAGAATTTTCGAGCCCCCTGTTAGACCTAAAAAGGATTACAGTTATATATTAAAACGGCATTCGTTGGATTCTTAATTATTGCTTTCCTCAGCTCGGTAACTTATTCCTGCAGACTCCTCGCTCGATGCCGACTAATGTGTCAAAGGGTCGCTTACATTCAATTTGTCTTTCTTAATTATGACAAGGTATATAAATTATTCTGTGGGAATCCAGTGACGAAAGAGATTTTCGCCATTAAATTTGGAGGTTGTATCGCCTGCGCGTGATTTATCGTGTACAAGCGTGCATTAGATTTTTATGTTTGTGTCTCGGAGGCTGTAAATAACTCCGAGTTCTCCTCTCGGAAGATTAACGTTACTGATTTATTTATTTAGGTGCATGACGGATGGCGGCGGGCCAATTATGTCACTGGCAATGTATGAGGGCTAGTCAACGTTCTGCTGTTTATGTGGTTTATGATTGACAGAATGTTTCATGGAGGTCTGAGTGTCGAAAATGTGTACAACTGGTAAACTTAGTTCAATTTATAGATAAACAATGTCTTACTGCATTATATAAAAAAAATGTGTTTTACTAAATTATTATTCTTATATCATTATCAAAAGTATACAGCGCAATACGATATTTTAATTATCAAAAGTCTCGAAGTCAAAACTAATCCAATTCTTTCTAGTAATTGCCTAATCTTTCGAGTTTAAATAGCCGGTGCTCGATCTCGAACCCCGAGGTGAACTAACCGCCCTTGAAATGGTTATTTTTTAAAGTTCCCCGTTATAAGACTCGGGAAATTAAATGGGAGAGGCAGATTTAGTGGCAATTTCGTAACAAATCTTGCTTAATATTGATTGTACGTAATTTTTTCTCTGTATGCATCGTTGACTTCTTGATTGAGTGTGTTTTTCTGATTCGAGCGCAGTAGCGTAGGAATTGTGACGGGATTTATTGGAAGTGGCTTTATATTTAACGAATCGTAACAAATTGTGTATTTTGTAGCTTACGATACTTTTATTTTTAATTTGAGAATTCTCGCTTGCAGTTTAAATTTTTCGTAATATAAATCTATTCAGTAAGCAAACATCTCCACAATACGTGGTAATCAGGTTTGTACGTAAGTTACCACGAACACTGGGTACATTCAGTTGGAGTAAGATGACTATTTTAATCACGTGTTCTTTTTATTAAACTTTGTATTTATATGTAATCTTCGCTTATAAATCAAATTTCATCACGGTCATTCCCGCGGTGCACTCTCCAAACATATTATAAATCTATCGCGTTTCGAGAGCCCCGTTGCCTATAAGCACGTCGTAAAGCCGAACCCGAGACATTTACTATCAAGTTTCAAGGTCAAAGAAATCAGCTGCAATATTTATTTTATTTACAGCGGAGACGCCACTAAATTATCAAGCGAACATTTACATAATTGATATAAAAAGTACCGTTTTGTCGCTAATGATTTAGGGTATCTGTGCAATCGTTGGCTTTGATTTAATTTGCTTCTAAAAATTTTATCAAACATAACAGATTCATCCAGGCGTCTGCCATACAACATTTAGTCTATCGGTAACGGAAAAATACGGTATGTTAACCGAAATGACCAAAATTAAGCAAATCCTGATGTACAAGACTGGATTTCTAGCTTATGAAAACATGTATTTATAACGCAAAATATAGGTATGTGTTACTTACAGCGAATGAGGGTGATTGTTTTCTGTGTGTAGTTATTAGTCTTTTGTACGTTTGGATGTTCAAATTATGTCAGCCATATATTGCTTCGAGATGCAATGGCATCACCGTCAAATATTTATAGGTTATGCTGTTTCCTGTTTAAAGATGGCATTATGCCTCGATCTCAGCAAACAGCAGCTGTAGTAGAATGTCGAAGCCACGCTGGGTCGCTCACAAGCATTGATTAAGATCTGGTTTTCTCTAAAACTTTTATTTATCATATACCTCATCATGAGACGTATTTCTGAGATTTTCAAATAAGTACGATTTATTATATTAATTAAGATTAAAGATTTCGTGAGAAAACCTATCCAAATGGTTTTTACTACTGTTTTGAAATGTTATTAATTACAATACAGATTTCATTAAATGAGTAGACTTCGATGAAGTGAGTCGAGCAGTACAAGAGAAAAAACAAAGGCAGAACAAAGGAAGAAGAAACAAATAAAATTAGATGAAGTAATCGAGGTCCAGTCAATACATATCCAATTAAATAGGTGTAAAGTGACAAAAATATTGATAAACCGAACCTTACAGTTGGTGAAGTCAACAATGAACGTAACATATACTCTATAAGCAACGAAAATGGGAAAAATGTAATAATTACGTCCTATCTAATATAATTCAGAATATACATGGCTCCAGGATTTAATGTTCGCTTATTACCAAATAAATTCCAGGACTTATCCCGAACCAATGAAGACGCTAAGATATTTAGGTAATGAAATAATGAATTAATATAAATGGATCGTTTCGTCTCAGAAACGCTAAATCAAGATTGGATGCAAATCATTTAAATTCAATCGATTAAAACAAATCCATAGATAACATCGGCTCGCATTCCTCAAACGAGACCAACCTTCACCCACTTACCGCGGAGCTGCGTTTATTTCGCGGACAATCTATTAACATATAAATTGTCGCATTTTCTAACATTTAAATAAGGAAATTTACTGACCAATGACTCGTGTATGATACGGTTGATTCTTAAAACTCTATTCATTAGTCGATGGCCGCCCCGACGTTACAATATTATCGAGCACAAATTAAAATAAGGCACAACGTAACGATTGCGACCTTTCAGGGGACGTTTCATACATTTCTCGTTTTAGTAACCAGACGGCTAATCATACATGCCTGCTTGAAAATGATACCCGCTTACACCCAAAAGGAAATCTCGCGATCGTCACACTAATATTTGTTCTGTATAAGGATCAAACCTAGTAACTGTAGTCACCAGTCAGGGCCATTAACACTGTAGGAAAAGGCCAATCAATATTATTAGCAGCCATATAAAAGACAAATGAAACCGCTATACTACTCAGACTTATAGGTATATTTGTATAGTTCACGTGTATGTAATACGGGTCGGTTATATAATCCAGGAACACGTAGTATATAGATCTCGCTCGAATTTGCATTATCTATTGTGTTATGTAGCTGTAATGCGCAGATATTATGTGCAGGCTGTATTTCTAATGGTCGCCGATTACAATTGACTTCGCTTAAGGCTGGAAGCGAACTAAGCGGTCGTCTATCGGACTTAAAGACTTTAGATAGCTGTTATAGTCTAGTGGTACGAATTTCAGTCTACCACTCCGAGGGTCTGCATTCAGATCCTGACGTGCTTCTCTGACTTGAGAAAGTTACGTGCGTCATACAAAGATATCTCTAATATCTTTTGAAACACTGTAATTGTCATTTCAGAATACCGGATCCACGACCTTTTCAAGACTGAAGAATCGGCGGAGTTGCAGAGCAAAAATAGTGTTGTTTGTCTTTATAAACTTGCCATTAATATGTGCTTGTTTAATTTTGATATTTTATTCATTTTCAAATGTATGGCTAAATTTTTCCTCGCTCCACTGATTTCGGTGTTCGCTCAGTGTTTGGGTAGCCTTAAAATATTGAGGCGCGTGCACATTCCAGCGGGCGGCATTCCATGAAGCTGCGACAGGAAACACTGCACTCGACAGGAGTGTCGACTGTGCCGCGCCGCGAGAGGGCGGGTCTGGTTCTTCAGAACAAATGACTGTTTGTAATGTACATCTATATCATACTCGTACAGTCAGAATATTTTACATCAAACTATTGGATCATAATCCAAACACACAAACCAAATAAGAGTGTTTTGAGACAAATTGCGTTTGTCATATTCACTTGTATTCATAAGGGAATTGAACTGAAAGGTCCTATACCGTCTCTGAGTCGTCGCTAAGTCGAGTAACTTTAGTTTATCGTTTCAACAGGATTAGATTACATCCCTACAAAAATATCTATTTGCACCGTTTCCAATTGTTAAGCTATATTAGGACACCGGCGATGAGCTAAGGCTCATGCCATCGCAAGCAATAAGTCAGTAATAACCAATAACAGCCATTGGCACCAATTGGCGGCTCGACGGCTTACAAATAACATAATGCGATTTGTGTGACAGCTCGGGCCGCCAGCCGCGAGGCGGCTTTCGCGTCTTCGGGCTATGAACGTTGGTATCGCAATTTTTTAAATGTGTGTAACTGAATAATTTGAAAAATTAGACAGTCTTCTATGGGAGACGCGGAGCCCTTGCGAGTCCTCGGAATTCAACAGACATTAAGTAATGAAATAATCGGTACGTTTGTTATAACGTAAAACAGCAGGAGAAGAAAAATCCGGTAATTTCCATTTTTGGTCAGAGTCAGAGCACCTGGACGTAATCTGCACATTTCAAAAATTATCACTTGTTATAAAAAAATTCATAGCATTTTGGTATACTTGGATAAACATCGATCAATTTTTAAATGTATATTTCCGGCCAGTGCCGACTGAGGCGTCGTTAAGGGATGAAATTGGAATTGCGAGTCGGCAATATATTCTGGAGCGGGACGGGTCAGTTCTTCGAGCGGCCATATACGTGGTGCTCGTATAGCCGGGTGTCGGCGGGTGTAGGTTATGACGCGTCTCGTTATCCGCGCTCATTGTTTATCGCGGCAGGACGCGGGCAACGGCGTTACTCATAGCCTGTCAATTATACGACGGCGTCTTGGGAGTTCAATTATCTCGCGGGATCTCGCGGCGCCGATAACGCGGATCTGAAGCTATTCTCGAAGTTTCCGCCTTCGCTGATGATGTTCGGACCCCGTTGACACGCGAGCCTCGGAGAAAATGAATCCAATGTTATCTTTCATCCAATGTTTTTTTTATATTCTATAAAATAGGCTTGGCTTTGATTACCGGTATATGAAGAAACAATCTTGTGGTTCATCCGTGAGAATATTTATTCATATAATTTCAACATCATATCGGATTCTTATAAAATATCATTTTTATTATATATTGTCAGGAATGAACATGAATGATTGCATGTAGAGAGTGCATTAATTGTAAAAGCTGTGAAACAGCTAAACAACAGGTGTTAGTCCACAAGTCAAGCCAGCTCTCGACCTCCGAGCGTCGGGCGTCAGGCGTCAGGCGTTGTGCTGGAGTCACGTGTGGGCGTTCGCCAAAGCCTTGCTCACCATTATCGCGTATCGAACGCGATTCTTTACCAATAAATTAAAATACAAACTATAACGTCTAATTTCTTCCCATTTCATTCATTTCTAAAAAAACAAAACTAACCAGAATTTAATATCTATTTGCATTTATGTCATAGAAATGTTCATATCTATCTGGATAGAATAGAATAGAATTAAAATTGATATTGTAAGTTACTCCTGCGACACCGTTAAGTACATAATCTCAAGATGTCTTAATATGAGTATCGCACAAGCTTTCGTCTTGACGCCTTCGTAGGCTAGCCGCGCTTACAGTGTTAGTGTGGCGTCGCCTTTATTTGTCACTCCGTGGGCTAGATTTATGCCGCCTGGTTTGAAGCCGGTTGAATTAGTAAATAGTTTATACGATGTGTTTGCTAATTTTAACAAGCGATGTGTGATTTTAGATTAATAATGCAGTGTACTATATATGTACCTATATTAATACATATATTACGTAGCGTAGGTATATGTTATCCAACACGATTCAATGTTTCTTGTAAAACATTACCCATTGTTTCGAAATAGATATTTAATGAGCAAATAGCCGTTATACTGTTGTTACATTACGAATGAGATCTAAGTATTTATTATACCTTAAATCGTTAGGGTAAATACATTAAAGATTTAAAAAGATACCTACCGACCCTGTCCCTCGACCTTTCTAAGTAAGAAAATAAACATTAACGCTAATCCCATCTTTTCTAATAAGGATATTAGGTTTGCACTCAATCCTCCGAAAGCCATGGATGAGGCGGACCCTCCTTCCGGGTTTATTGTACCCCGATCATTACGGAAGGGTTAAGATTGAACAGGTCTTAAGGACCCCCGCAGATGCAGTATTTTAAGTCGAATTAGCAATAGGGTAACGTGTCGAGCTCAGTTCTTTAATGAAGATTTAAGTAAGCCGAGTTTTGTAGGCGATTTTCTTTAGGGTGTTAACTTTATATTCCTGGTACAAGTGACTTCTCCGGATTGTTAACATTTATTTATAAGCAATTAATCGTTGTACGGGAACATTGTGTCAATCCAGCAAACCTCATCATAACTTAACATGTAACAGATTTATAAATAAATACAAGGTGTTTCAATAAGTTGCTTATTTGTTTTTGCGCGGTTTTGCTTTAAATCGATATTGCTTTTAACGTGACGTATGCTTTGTTTATACTTCATATACGAGTATCATCGTCCCGTAACCGAACGAACATCGGTCAATAGTCATTCTCATGGTCGATAAACGCTCTACACTATTATCTGTTTAGTAACACGTTCCTATTTCTCACGCCCTCGGAGACATGTTAAGAGATGTGTAATAAAACGACAAAAGTGAATCGAAGTCGGTCATTTAATTTAGAGGTGAGCTTTGCGCAACATATCGGATGCACCGTTAAGATTCCCAAAACGAAGGCGGCAATAAAACGGATCGGACAGCACACGCGTTGGACGCATAGATCATGATGGGAATATCATAAAGACGCAGACGCGCCACTCGAGCAGTGAGATCGCTGAAGCCGTTGCAAAATAATAATAATTAATTCTCACCAAACAAGTTCCATACATATCTGTTGTTACGAAGTACCTTAATACATGTCAAAGTTAAAACAAATAAAAAAGAGCAAGAAAATGTTGCGGTGCTAGCTAACGATTGTGTTTTCAATATTGTAGCTCATCCAGAGAGATCTGGCGAAGTTGAACGCAAGGCTTGTATGAAAATATGGTATGTCTTGTCTTGCCGAGAATGGTTTATATTCATCCGCCACATTCAAGTTACCGCGTATTTTTAATGAAGTACTTAGAGAACCAATATACGTCATCGAACACTTGTTATAACGGTTGGTAATTATAAGTATTGCTTATATTCTGAGTTAAGACTTCATTGGCTTGTGGTGAGACCATACCGATGAACATAGAATATCTAGAACTGTGCTGTAGTTTCCAATGATTTGTTGACCACTAGCTGTGCTCCGCTTTGTTACACGCGTAGATTCTGATGCCGCGGGCATATCGGGATAACTAGCCTATCTGTTGCCCTGTAACCTCCCGTATCTTCCAGTAAAAGTCCCATTAAAATCGATTCAATTATTCGAGAGATTAACCGGGACATACAGAAAGACCGACAGACAAGAATTTTAAAAACGTTGGTTTGTATTTAATTAATGTAAAAATCTATAAGTACTTGAGAAAACACAGTTATTTTGCAATCACAGACAGACATCTCAATCTTATTCATGTGTATCTGTGTACTTGTCTGTGCGTATTTTTAGTCTGTGTCCAGCGGTATAGAAAACGCCGCTAGCGCTGCAGAGAACGGCGGCCCAAATAATTTAATTAGTAGATAATGACCACCGATGGCCAACGCAGGTGCTAGCGCGCTGCGCTCCGGAATATGGCAGGAAGTGAAGAATTTTATTGACACAATAATCAATTAGCACGACGGCCTGCACCACGCCTCATTATTGTTTCACTGACGCTGAAGTCAGTTATGCGAGATACGGTCACTTCACTTCATCGTCTTGAACCTTAATGATACTTTTAACTTTTCTGAAGGTCTGGTTACTTCAACGTTTTCACAAATCCGATATAAAGGCAACTCGGCGTTTAATTAAACTAGTCTGTTTGATCAATAAAACGGTTTATATCGTGAAACGCCTACCATACGCTTAGCCAGGGCTCTGGTCTCGACATGAACGAATGATTTCTGCTTAGGATTATTTGCAAAACAGTATCTTTGTAAGCGTACGAACCGTAACATCGGCTGTTCCTTATCAAGCGAGGCCGATGCGAGCAAACGAGGATCATTTTAAAAATAGAATTCATAAAATCGAAAGTAAGCGGGAACGTTTTCCCCAATTAGTGGCCGCCACGAATGTCAGATGTCGGAAATAAGATAACTAATCAAGTATGAGTCGCGGACGAGATCTCGGTGGCGCAGATAAAGTACGAGTTGTACGGCCATTAAAGCAGAACGGCCATCGAATAGAAATGTTAAGCAATTCCCGGCATCGCGGCACCCACTACGCGTAATGCGTTCCGATTTAATACTTAGAAGCGATTCATTCGTTACCGACTTTACATTGGTAATTATATCTGGAAATTTGCTTGTGCACGCGTAACACAGGTACATCTGCATCTCATCAATGTTTATTCTTATAAGATAGTGTTAATAAAACAGATTGTGTTACATAAGACAACTGATTTCATTACATTTAAGCGTGGATGGAGATAAAAAGTGTTTTCTTCGCTGCTTTATTTTGTGCGAATTTGTTTCTTTAAGAGCATTTCAGACACACTGTTGCAGAAAAAATGTTCCGACCTACAGGAAATAATGGAGCCAAATCACCAGAACATGTTTTTTATAATAATCAAATAATATCATTATCATATATGTAGTGTCAGTTATGGCTTCCAAATAATATAACCTGGCTTCTTGAGACTGCTATATTATATTTTCGTGTGATACTTCAAAGGGAAAGGCTATAGTGGCGAAAACCAAGATCATTTAGAGTTCTATATACAATTTAACTTTTATGTGGCATATTATAGAGGCATACGTAATGGTCACGCCGTTTCTAAGTATTGTCAGCTCTCCGGCTGTTAATACACGCTGATTATACACGAGTAGAATGCCGTCGGGCCCGTTCGCTATTGGTCAATGGAACCAACCTGTTTGTGCTCGTAATAAACATTTGATTTGCAACGCCGTCGGGATAGCTGTCGTACGACGATGCCGGAATAAACAACACATTTTATACTCCGAGCCCTTCACAATTTCACTGATCGATTCATCGAGCAAGTGAGCTAATAATATACTCGATTGAATCACATTTGGAGAATTATCAAACTCCACTTACCCTGCGCTTCGCTGAGCAGATAGCTGATCAATAATAACCAATAAACTGAGACACCAGACAATATTTGTCACACTATAATTAAGATTATTCATGTAATGATTGGCCCGTCAATGACATTGACTGGCCCTTCAATGACATTGACTAGTCTACTGTAACTGACAACGGGGGTGGCGGGTTCGATTCCTACCCAGAACAAATATTTGTGCGATAAGCAAAAAACATTTTTTGTTCTGTGGCTTACTGTAAAATAAAAAAAGTATGTAATGTCTAATTTATGTATGATTACTGATGGATCAGCCCTCAGCCTGTTTTATAAACAGCCGGCTGGGCGCAAGTTGTGTCAAATTCTCCACTATTATTATCAGGCCTAGATTAAGTCGACATAGTATGTCCATGACCGGAAGGAAAATTATTCAAAATATTCAGTAGTTTCTTACGGAGGTACGTGTTGGTCAATTTAGCGGATTGTCGTTTACGTTTCAGTGGCAATTCGGAGAAAGCGTATCCTGTAAGTGACAATAACAATAACCGTCTACATACATAGATGTCGTTTATGCGCGCCGCCGTCCGCAGAGAAATCAGTATTAGCTTATCGGAGCCACTCAATTCCACCTACATTCCCGATTTTTTTTCTACAAGTGCATGAAATATATTAGAGCCATAAAAAGAGGCTTCGTATCGAACGAACAGTCGTAAAAATAGATGTACAATCAGCCAAATTGTCGAGCAGCCGTCTCCAGTTCTACACACAATTCTAATCTCTTTGCGCTCGGTATAAAGCTTATAGTCGATTGCATATTTTGCGCGGTTGGAGTATTATTTTGTGTGTTGTACGGCGCGTAACGCGCGTTCCGCATCAATAATTCAAGATTACTTACCGCGGATAGATTTCTCATTTCTAGTATTTACTTAACTCTATGGAGTCTCGTGCGAATGTAAACCTTGTTCTGTTACAACAACGACGGTTATTGTTGATTTTTTGCTTTTTGCGCCGTTCGTTTGTCCGTAAATTCGGATTTCGCACAATAATACCATTGAGTTATTGTGTGTTAATAAAATTTATTAACATGAAGCCTCAAATCATGGAATATTATTATAAACATATCGCTATATTGTTATTTCGGGCAGACTTTAGTTTTAAACCCATTCATACTAAAAAAGCTATCTTTGTTGAGCGGATGATATAGCGGTTTCTAAAGGGATTATTGCGGTTGTCAGGTCGAATTATAATAGTCGAGGCATGTATTGTACTTCAAATTAATGAAAGCGTAGCCGAATAAATAAAGAATGTAAAACTATCTTGGCTCAAACTGCGCTTATTGGTATAAAAATATGTTTACAATAAGTAAATATTAACAGTATTTTAGCTTTACCCTAAGCGAAACTTCAGAAGACTTTTTAAACCTCTTTAACGTCGTCGATCTTTCGATATCAACGGTTTTATGTATTTCTTTGTAAAATGATTTTATAAGCTCTGATCACATTTATTCATTGTTACTTAATGTCGAAGCTTTCTCGCAAACTTACCTCTAGACGGACGCTGAAATAATTTACCAGTTTAGTAAAAAATCTCCCAATAAAATATCTCGAAATTGTTTTGGGGCAAGTCCCGTTTCGAACACGGGCTGTCAAAAAAATAACGTTTCACATTTAAAAAGAATTATAGGAATGAGGATCGTACGTGCTACCGCGAAGGGGACAACTTTGTCACTGGCTTTTTTGTTTACGATTGTACCTTTTGCGATTGTTCCTGCGACCAGAAGGAAGTATATTTCTTTTATTTTCGACTCCATAATGAATACTCGGAATCGCAGCCTCCGTTTGGGTATTTAAGACCTCAAATATTCCGATCAATTTTTAAGACTCCACATTCCCGCGCTTCTTGCGCGTTTGGTTACTATTACGAGTATCATATCATCCAATATCGACACAATATTTCTTAACGACATTTTATTAACTGAAAAATTATGATTATACTCGTAAATAACGAAGAATTACTTATCCAAATTTAAAAGCTAAATACGGTGTTATGGTAGAAAGTTGTATTAATACAAGGTTAGAGAAAAAACAAACAATTGATAATTGATTATCGCCGATTACTTTAGTTATGAGGTTTTAAGATGTTCCCTATTACATTGACGCTACTATTGCCTAGTTGGCGTTAGTGCCTGATCCGCCAGCTCCTTCCCGTCGTCTCGGATCGCAATAAGGCGCGATTGTCACGCACGTACACATTGCGACTGCGAGGGTACCGCCCGCTCCCGGCTGCCGTTAACGCACGAGGAGTTTTTCAAAATAAGTTTTTTAGTGTCAATTTTGAATGTGACAGGCGCAGGGGCAAATGATTTTTGACATTACCCATAAATGGAAAGTATACACCTTTGGAGTTGAAGTTTTTGAGCGTTGTAATGTTTTGTCAGCTCCGTTTATTCCTTGTTAAGAAACGGAATAGTCGAGCACCATAACGTTGTGTGAATTATCATGAAAGCGTTGAAATTATAAATCATTTTCAAAACTGTTTGGTTTTTTATTTGAAGGTATATTGGAACGTCGGCAGTGTTTGTCTCATTAACAATTTCTCTCAGTTAAAGAATCAAATCTCTTTCAGGCTTTAAGCATATCGTCATCCAGCAGATGTTTGGGGCTTAAAACGCCTACTCCAGTGTATCCCTCGGGGCACGGCGCAGCGCGATTGTCACGCACGTGCTCGTTGCTTACGGCGAGGAACGCCCAGCTCCGGATAACGCACGCGGGGTTTTGTAAAAGTAGGAACTTTAGCGTCCGTCTTCGGTTAGGAATATTCTTCGAGCACCTCTCTCAAAATACTACTGTCGTATTTTCGTATTCTTATTGTCTAGCTATTTTTTCTCGTTGTGTAATAGGTATCCATCGTTTTGGAGTATCGTTATTTTATCGACGTCATTGTTTTGACTGGACAAATTTGAACAACGAAAACACCATTCTCAGATTAGTTCGTTACGGACGATAGCTCTTCGGATCGTTCGATCGGAGTTTTAAGAGAGTCGCTGGAAAATGTTCAAACGGAACGGAATCAGTCTCGAATCGGGAATTCCTCGACGGCCGCGTCCCGGGAGACGGCCGCCCGGATCCCGGCGATCCTGCGGAGCGACGCGCGTAATTTCCCCGCGCTACGTGCTCCGCATGCGTAGCGCCGCGCCATCGCTCACCCCATTACGCTGCGATGCTTTTACATTAGCGCTTCGCACAGCCGGCAGCGATTCGGGTACTACCTATACTTCATTCGTCCGACGTCAAGTTGCAGGTGGAGACCGGCAAGCGGAGGACGAGATGTATGTAGAGGAGTAAAGTTTTAATTATAACCCAACTTATAACGCAGCAAAGTATTCCGTAACACCGAGCTACCGCTGCAGTAGTGACTTACTTAGTGGTCAGTAGTGTAGTTGTGAAATCATAGCGTGCATTTGTTCTAGCGGTCGTTATTATGTGCACGGTACTGACGCAGCTAAGCACGGGTCGCTCCTGACTCGCCCCACGCAGCAGCGGAACGCATTACCCGGATCGATGTCAGATCGAAGCGGCAATCGGGCGAGTTCCTCGCTGGCCGTACTTCGTCTTTATCCCTACCGTCTTACGGCGCACCGCCGGTATCGGCCTATGGCATCAGTATTTGATTGTAGAACGCTGACAAAAATCAGTTGTACTTGTGTGTCATCATCGTTATTATCAGACTCCAGAAGCTTACTGCTGGATATTCGGCCTCGTTTCTTGAAGCTAAATTAGAAAACAATAAACGTGAACTTGTCTTAATTATAAGTAATTGATTGCCTAAACTATTCACCTCTGAGCAAGTAGGTGAGAATTTCCCATATAGGTTTAAAGTTGCAAAAATTATCGAAAACTCAATTTTAACCACATTTATACAACGCGAGTAGTAGGTACGTAAGTGAACAGCCATGTATATTGCATGATCTATGAGAGTTCCTGCAGCATCGCTAATAAATTGTAGGCATTTTTCAGAAGCTCTTCTCGGGAGCTAATTTATGATGATCGGAGATAAACTGCGATTAATTTGTTCGGATGCCAATTGGCGATTGGTTTGCTGACTTTGATATATCTGCGTATGAAATGTAGTGTGCCTGCGGGCGTCTCGCGTACCTTCTAATACCCAGGAGTGCAATCGGTAAGCTGAAGCTTGGATTAGGTCATTTGTTTTAAGAGGAAACGTTGTAAAGGAATAAGGTATAAGATATAAATAAGTATAAAATGTAAACTCGGGGAGTACTAAATAAAAATTATCATAGAAAATATTAAGGAGGTACTATTTTTTAATCTAAAGTAAAAGTAACACGATTTATAATACTCGATGTTATTAACTTTCTTTGAGTGACTAGAAGTTATATATAAAGTTGCTATATTCACGTGTGCAATAAATACACAACACAAGTAGTTAGTCAGAAAAATATAAATGAAGCTTGCAATTCTCATTTAATGACTCCATCAGAATGATTGCCCGTCAGGCTTTAAGATTAAATTTAATAATAATTAATGAATCAGATATCATCGGTGTTATTGAACATAGCGTTTTTATTTTTAAATATTTTTCAATTCCTCGAGTGGATTGCTCATGTCTAACGTCAACTTGTTTTTAAATAATTTACGTCATATAATATATTTGCGGTAGGATTAGAAAGAAATCGAAAATATCGTGTTTTTAATTTAGGCAGTACATCGACATGACTCAAATATTGTATTCACTATAAAAGTACGTTTTCGGTTAGGCTTAGCCGCGCTTTCGATACACACGAGAGGTTGTTTTAGATATTTGAAATACGAATATGTACGTTCCTCAAGGCGTCGTCGTATCAGATTCCTTAGCGAACAGTCCGTGGAGGACCATTTTTTATCTACGAAGAGAGATATCTATTGCGCATTTACATAATGTACATTAATTAGATGGTCTCTAGCCATAAAAAATGTACAAGAATGGCCGCGCTCCTAGGTTAATACGGCCGAGGCTTCTTTGAGGCGTGCGTGTTCATAAAACTAAGACAGTTATTACAGGTATAATTGTGTTTATCTGTTTGTTTGTGTGCGGCTAGGAAGCCCCTCGACCTTGGCTACCCTACGCAGTCGCATCTCACGAGTACTTCTACGATTCTTGTTAAAACTGTTTTTGCTACGATTTTTAAATCCTACTAAGGCTTATCCTTTACTCGCGGCAGGAGCCGATTATGTCTAAGTACTTCTACGTGGTTAATTTTGAAGTAAACACTTGCATTAAGTTAATTACCGTTGTTGACTCTCCGTCGTGGTCGCCGCTCGGTAGGCGCTCATAAGGAAATCTTATCTATCTCGAAAGGTCAACATCTCGCCCGACCATCGGAATTACTAGCAACTTTTTGCAAAATTATTTACAGGTCATTCCTTATTCCTTTTGTTACATCTATAAACATTACTAATTTATCCATCGCTTGCGTCAATAAGCGCGTCTTTTAAATTTCTCTTAAGGTCACACGTACTTTTCTTTTAAGTATGGCTACTTATTATAAACATTATGAATATTAATTAGATCATAATAAGTAAATGATACTAGACAAATAAGAGCATTACTGTATTTTAACATTCAGAACATAATTATGTACATTGATGTAGCTATTTTGCTTTGTATAGTTCCTGTCTTACATTGTATTTATCTATCTGGCTTAAA
Source organism: Passova gellias (assembly GCA_018249975.1). Taxonomy (NCBI): domain Eukaryota; kingdom Metazoa; phylum Arthropoda; class Insecta; order Lepidoptera; family Hesperiidae; genus Passova; species Passova gellias. The sequence continues at coordinate 22,410 of DWUN01000102.1, forward strand.
AGTTTTGACATGCTTACATGTTGACTAAGTTTTGGTAAAACTATTCATGTCTTTTATACTCAAATATTATAAAACGTATGTGACTCTTTCTTCGTATACCTATTGGGATATTTTGTATGATTTTCGATATCAGTATTTACCTAAGTTAAAAGTGACCTGTATCTCCACCTACCCTTTACAAGTGTACGAATTTGCATGCTGACAGTCATCCCCATTTTACTTCTTTACCTTTCCCGCCTCAACGTACTATAGAAAATATGTCAATATATGTACCTACATATATCGTTATACATGCAAGTAACCCTTTTTCCTTTAGGGGTAGGCAGAGACCGAGCGTTGCGCCGGCCACGATCCTGACAAAGTTATTATCTATGTTCTTCAAAATCTATTAAATTCTTCTAATGGAACTAAATCGGTATTAACAATAGAACTCAAAAAACACTGCTAACATCATAGACCGACCGTCATTAGGTACTTCAGTGGCTGCAGACATACTCTTGTTATTTACGAAGGCTGCTATTGAACATATTATGATACGTTTGTGAGTAATTGATAAATACTCTGTAATTTTGTTCGGCATTTTGAATACATTTTCATACATTATCGATTCGGAAGCCGGCTACGTTTACTTGAGGTTTTATTGTTAGATTATTACCACGCATTAATAAGGAAGCATATTTTTATTTTATTAGCTGGTTAGTATGTAATAAGAGCTATTAATGATGTTTGCATAGTAGCTATAACCGTTTTTTTGCAACAACAGTATTTCATTCACTCAGAATCTTGTGTGAATAGCGTACATTAATTATTTTTCTACACTGTTAGCATAACTAGTTTTATTTTGTGAGTCTTTTATTAATTTTTTTTTTATAATTCTTGTACAGTGAAATATTATTAGTAAATTATTTACTTTCAACACTTAGTAGCAAATACGGCAGTTTGAAACGTAACCTAAGGAATAGTTAACTTTTTATTTTCTTTATATTCGATACCTCATGATGAAAAAAATAATTTCATTAGCGTACATTGTTAATGTATGTAGACGTTACGCGGAAGAGATATTGATCGTTAATCGACATACATGCGTCCGCTACTGTGCACACGGCCTTACTAACAATGATTATTTAAAAATAGGTTTCGATGAGATCCTGTTTCAATAGTCGGCTAGAAAATTTGAGCACAAAAATGATTGTTATTTACACGTGGCGAAGAGCTGTCGACACGTGCATAGTTAAATAACCGGGAGATACTTCGAGATACTCGAGCACAACACACGGAAGGGAGCACGATCATTAATCATCAGAAGTCACGCGCGGCGTGCGCGAGCCGACGCTACTGGCGTGGTGTGCACCGAGCTTTATGTTACAATAAAGTAACTTATAATAAAAGCTAAACAAGCAACAATCGCTCAATACGCCTCCGGTTGAATAGCGACACTTAGCGTTATTGACAGATCGACTTGCGTTTGACTAGCAGCTCGCCTGATGGTGAGAGGTGCGGTCTAACGCGCACCACGCTCGCCTACGTCTAGGAAGTGACTTTTTAGCCTTGTGTTAAGTAATCCCAAGCTAAAGGTATCGGGAAGAGTGGACTCCGGAGCCAGTTGCATTCCGAGCGGAAATGATTTGGTGAAAACTTACTACGTTCTATATGAATGGAAGCTGCGGCGCTTGACATACACTACTACTACATTGTAAGTACTAACACACAATTCTCCATGAACTTGGGAATATACACTTTTCAATCTTGAGATACAGAAGGATAGTGGCAGTCATGAATGAATCAAATGTTAGAATACATGGCAATAGAAAAAAAAAGGAAAGAAATGAAAAAAACATGATTTATAATGAACATACAGATACCTACAAAATACAGAATTATTCATCATCACAAAGCGGGATACGACTCGAAATTGAATTAAACTCAAAACAACATTTTCTTCGATCGATATGTTGTTTTAACATTTTTGTTGATATGGTCTCTCATTATTTATTAGTTGCGGCCTGTTTTGGCTCTATTCACGTCGACCAGTCGTTACAAAACTGGAAACATGTGTTTCGAGAAGATTTTAATGACCATTTCATTATGTCCGAGGTCGTACGAAGCAAACGACAGTAGAAACCGGCGCAGCCGAGCAGTCAGACGAACTGACGAGCAATTTACGCCATGCAGCGATATCGATCAGCGAGATGGATTGAACGCAGCAAAATCCAGTTCGTTATGTGCAATAAATCGCGTCACGATTCGCGCGCTATTGTTTTGGCACGCATCGCGATGGCGCGCAGTTTTTGCTCGTCGCTGATCATATTTAGAACACTTTTTGTACAGCCGCCGACGAGATGGCGACCGTCAAAATTATAACGTATGATGCTGATCGTGCAGAAGCGGAATGGCTTGCCTAAACACTTATTTGGGCGGAGAAGTATTTCAGGCCGGAAAAGATTTATCACTCGCTGTTAACTGCTTCAGTCGATGCTGAACTGATTTTAACATATTAGGCATTTTATAGTATTCATAATCTGTAGGTACTAAAAAATTAAACTAAAAAATAATTACCTACATTATTTAAATTTATAAATATATGCGCAGAACGTATGATCGTCAACATCACACAAATATTGTTCCCGAGCAAGATTCGAACCCGCGACACTTTTCACATAACGTCATGTCTCGACGTTTCAATGCAATTCGTAATCAAAGAATGATTTCAATAACATAGCAATAAATTCCTTAAAGAAATCAATATATAATAACGAAATAGGCTGCGCCGATACTGACCTCGCCGGGTAATTGGTCAATTGGCCAAAATTTTTTCCTCATCGACAAATATCTGGTCCCGGGCCACGTTCGGCATTCGCAACGCTTTAATAGCTCTAATTAAATATCTAATAGAGCGATTCCGTTCAGAGGAATCGTCGAAACTGCCGTGAACAGTCACGGGCGGGTCGCCGTGGATTTCCACGGAGTCACACAGGAACCACGTTTTTTGTTTCAGTCCTTATTTTGTTCCGGACACGAGTTTCCTCCCTAATGGGAAGATTTAAGGCCGTAGTCTACGAGTCTGGCTAAATGCTGTTTGGCAAACCTCGCACACCACAGGGAGCCCTGTGAAAAACTATAAAGTGTGCAGGTTTCCTAACTCTGTTTTCCTTGAACGTTATAGCGAGTGATATTATTTTGTTTTTTACATGTAAGCAGCATTATTATCCCGACATTCACTTGATTAAATGAAAGCCTCGCATGTACTACTGCCTATGGACTAGGGTGTGACTTCTCTGGTGTTAATGACAAAAGTTGGCTATGAGGGCAGGGTGTTCTTCAACAAGTGATCACTGCAGCTCATCACCAAACGTTTGTTCGTTGTAACCCAATGAGCGAGCACGTTGACTGATCGCGTATATTCAAATAACAAAACATTTGAATATTTGAATCACCTTTAGTTATATTATTACCTTGGGAAGTATTAACGATTAGCTTGTTTTACAATTAGTACATAATCGGATTAAGTAGGGATTACTGAAATATACATGTATATTTGTAAGTTGTGTCTAATTATGAGCGTGGAAATGCAGTCTTTTTAATGTCGAGTCGAGTACCCAATGTGAGAGCACGCTTGTCGCTCTCGCCGTGAGAACTCAGTTGAAACGCGTTCCGTAGATTGGAGCTACACTACAGATCAATCACGGAGGCTGATAACGCTAATAGATACATTTGAAGTCCAGTATGCTCGCGTACTTTTGGGCACGTTTGACCGGGCCTTTGGGTAAGTGCTTAGCAAACGTAACTGCTGAGACGACGGTTCTGGGTTCAAGTTCCGTCCAGGACAAATATTTTGGTGAACGGAAATTAATATCTGTTCTTTATGAGTGCAGAATTATCTATAATACGTACCTAATAACGGAGATATCTGAGCTATTTAATGTGTCACGGGTGCTTTAGTGAAGAGTTCCTTCTAGTTGGCGCCATTGAAATCGATAACTGTAATGTTATCGGGCATATTCCTACATTTATCATCGTCGAAGCGATCACCGAGCGTATCGCTTACGAGGTTCGGTTATCCACATGTAATTACTATCTTCGGCTTACCGACGCTTAAGTGATACCGGAATCCATCGAGAGAGAAAAAAATGTCGGAGCTTGCGCTTTACTTGTTCGATAAATCAATGGATGTCATGCTGTGACGTGTTTGGTGCATTAAGGTTCCGTTGTCGAGGCAGCGGAACAAAACCCTCGCGAGACAGGGTCGTCGCGTTCGTAAAATACCTTTCTCTACAGATAATTTGAATGTAGAAAACTAATACCAAACTTTGAGATACATACATAGATATATTGATATTTAAATTTTCACCGAATGTCAAGTATGCGAAGGTTATTATATCTTATGTAATAGTCATATAGTTACAATTCGACTTACTGTGTAAAAAGTAACTCAAAAAGTATATTGTAATTAATCTCTCATAACCTTATGTTACTAAATTCTTTTGTGCTGTTTGATCAAAATATCTAGTTTCTGAATAGACGGCAAATGGAGTAAATGAAGCGTCTGATTTCTTATAAAAACATAAATGCATAATATATTTTGTTTCGGTGACCGTACGGAATCCTCGAGATTCGACTCCCACTCACACTTACAAGTCTTTTTGTTGTTGTAATGTGATTAGAGTTACGAAACGATATTTTATTGGCGTCGCTTGACGTAAACTATAAGGTGAGGTGAACCGCTTTGGTGGCGATAGTTCCCGGCCGGCGGAGAGGATTGCCCAATACGACACAGACGGGTCGAGGTCGGCTTTTGCAATTATGCCAATTAATTAAGAAAACCTTTTTTTCTAAATTATAAAACTCAACGGCTTTGATGTCAGTCGCTAGCCGGCGCTGACCTGCAATGATTAGTTGCTCTAATTAGCTGGATATTTCCCAATCGGAGCCTTATTTCTTGCCAAGGCAATGCGCGTTTTACACTTCGAGAACTCATGCCGTATATTTGTTGTAGAAACGACAATTGACCAGACCACGTGGATACAGATGTGTGCAGAGGTCGGAGAGGTCATCGAGTAGAGCAAGCTTTGCTACTAAATAACCGCTGTGGAGGCTGTGACCCTGAGGATGCTCGTGTCGGCGCTGTACATCTTGTACATGTGGACGCGTCGTTTCGGAAAGGAGCGTACTGCTTACTCGATGAGGACATTCTCCATCAAAAGTCATATTCGTTTGGTAAAAAAGGGGTTAAAAGTTTGTTTAAAATCCACTCATTTCAAAGTAAGCCCCACAAAAATTAGTATAATTTCTTTATGGTCAAAAATGTACGTCTACGAAGCTTTCTTAAATTCCGCGCAGACAAAGCCGCGGCAACAGCACGCTAGTAACATAATGATATCATATAATGTAACGGTTTTCTTACGAATAGCTATAAGCTTAAGCCGACGCGATCTTTACTCCTAATAAGGCCAGTTGTAAAACTACAAAATTTGGTGCCGTTAGCGATATACACTATAAAATTTATGTGTTTAGGGCCTCGGCGAAGACATAAAAGTTTTCTACGGAATCAATAAGACCGATTGCTTCGGATTCATGACACAAATTTATGTGACCTTTTGAACCAAATTTGTGGGACCCCGCGCATCATAATAATAATCGGAAACGTCCTAATCATTTAAAAGGACGCTTTTATAACTGGTTTAGAAACCTATGTGTACGAGTAAGTGTACATGATTTTATGAATAGCTTTGAGGTGTAATATTATAATAACGAAAGGACAGACTGGCTTCCTGGTGTAGTGGTAGAGACTCTGCTTGCTAAAACAGCGGTTTTGGGTTCGATTCCCGCCCAGGATTAACATTTGTTATTTAAAAATTGTCTGTAGGTACATGTATTATTACGTAGTATGAAAAATAAAGAATAGTATAATGTGTTACCGCTAAACGATAGCATAACCAGATTTCTTTCTATGCGTTTGTAAGGTCACATGATGGTAAGCGGATATTAAATATCATATCAGTACTAGAAACGATAAAAGATACTTACAGTGCTTTTAAAGCTTTGCGTAAATACTCTCGGTACCGGTTCATACCCGATCGGGGTCAATAACGTCCCGTAGAGGGAACGTCGCGATGTACCGAAGTATCGGCCCGATGGAACAAATTCGGTATCACAAGTAACGGGCTAGATACCGGATGCCGGCTAAGTTACGGCGCTATAAAACTGTGAACCTGTGTCCCCGTCGCGAACATCGTCGGAAAGAAGCTTGTACGGACAGCAAATTAAATTCGAATGTTATGAAATACACGATTTTTTTGATTTGGTAATGGTATATATTTAAAATAACTCGGAAATAAGTGTAAGAATATACTAGAACAACAAGTGTAACGAAGTACAATTCACACTTTATTTCGCCTATTTTTTCATTGTTTTAACAGATTCAAGAAACTTACAGTTGTGTTAAAATCTAAAAAAAAAAAAATCTAAACGTTTCTATTATTCGAATTATGTTGAGCATTTTCATCGGTTACGTCGATATAACTAACAATGGAATAGTTTGTTGCAGGATGCCGCACTAAGTCAGTGGCGCTGTGCATCGGCACTCAGATGAAGTTCTCGGCCTAGAGCGAATGCTTACACGAGCATCGAACCTTATATCTTTCATTTCGAGCATGAGTTTCCCATCCCAATGCCAGGTGGCAGGGGAGGGGCGTGAGAACGCTTACGGAGCACCGTTCGTTTGTGTAAAAAATGTAATGTCGTCGTTCCATTTATCCGCTGTCACACCAATAACAAGAATATTCATCGCGCTTGTCATATTAACGTATCAAAGAGTCAAACGAATTCCATTAATTAACGTACGCTCGTAGGGCGGCGAGGCTGGCCCGCGACCGCCGCCGGCCCTTGCGCCAACAGATTCACGACTCATTTGAATTCCATATAATATGGTGATATTGACAGATTAGGCGAGTTATTGATTGATCGTGTGCATTGACCATTAATGCATGCTAATAATTGTTTTTTTGGCTCGTTTCATAATTAATTAATATATCTAAGATACATCGGTTTGACAGATAATAGAAATCGAGATCAGAACGACCATGAATAATAAAAAAACCTCGGTAAGTATGTGTAGCGGGTTACACGATGTCGGTCTTGTATGATGTTACTCTCGAAGATTTACATAAAACATCATCTTAGTGTGCCTACACCTTCAGAATTGAAATATAACTATGCAAGTGTACTCAGTATGAGGTGGAGATATTTGCAGCATTGGTTTTACCCATTGAAACTTCGCACAAACAGTCCTTGTAAGTTTTGAAAACGACAAATATAAGTTCCTTAGAAACAAAAATAATGATTCAAAATGCAAATGAGCGACATTGTATATTCCAGTTGAAGTGACATGCGGACGGTACTTCACGCATTTCGTAAAGAGGACCATAAATTGAAGGTTATTTCGTTATTACGGAGAGATTGTGCGTTTGTAGCGATAGCCCGCTATCGCGCCGCAGCTCTCCGCGCGGCCGCTTCATATTTCACACTTTCGGACGTCACTACCGGCCCGACAGACCGACGGGGGAAATGCCAGGGACGCGCTCGCAGGTACGCGCCGGCCCTTTCTGACGCTAATAAATAGGACATAGATATCACGATGAACGTTCCGGCTTCAGACCAGGTCACGGATACCTCCATTAAAAATAGATGACACGGAAGAAGTTTGTGAGGACCGTGGCCCTTGGGAATTCTCAATCTCCGGCTACCCCTATGGGAATATGCTTCACTGTGACATAAACACGCAGTACATCCGTTTATGCTCGTTATAAAAAAATATCCTGGTGTGAAAACGAACCCACAACTCCCCACTCGGCACTCGGGACTCGACCGCTGCCGACTGGACCAACGTTCCAGTAAATAGTATACGGTTATTACTAGCATAAATTGTCACAAAATTTTCAGCAAATCTGAGTAGGTTTTATCGTTACAATGTCAAGCGGAGGGCGATAAACATAAAAATGCCATCGGCGAGGTCCGCGCTTCGCGAGCGTCCACTACCGCGAACTTCATGTGGCATTAAACACTCTGAGTGCAGGCGAAAGTATGCAAACGGCGCGGTAAAGCACCGCCGCCCGCCCGCCCGCGCGGTAGCCGAAGTGCGAATCAATCTCGATTGAGGGCGAGCCACGCGAGCGTGTCAAACGCAGGTTTCACTATTAAGGAAAAAGTCCCCTTTAAATTCTAGGTTACACTGATTTATTGTTAAAGTAATTTAAAAATTATAAATCATTTTATTACAAATAACTTCAGCTTGCACCTCCTTTGATTCTTGTACTGGAGCATAAAAATAACCCTTTTTTAATTCAACTCGACCTAAATCCCAATATTCGTAACATAATAAAGTATTTTAATTGCAAAGTAAATTAATTAACAACTCGATTAGAATAGGCGCATCGATCGACATGTAATTCTGAACCATATCAAGTGTCCAGTACGTCTAAGTACGCCGCTTCATATGAAGTCTTCGGTCACAGAGGTTTTCCAACGGCCGCAGGGTTCGTGTGAAAAAGCCTACGGCCCCCGTCCAGCCAGTAATTTATGTTTATATATGCAGAAATGTACAAAGTGGGCTCGTTTACGATCACGACATCGTAATCGGTGAGAGGTGTTAACAAGAATTTAACGTCCCTAATTATATTGATTTACAAGCCAAATAGACCCCGCAGCCTGCCATTAGCGGTGCAGGCTCCGGGGTGGAGCGCGTCCCGATGCCGCATGGACGATGCGCGATCAGCGAAATCAATGACGACAAGACGGCTTTTCATGACCGGTGTAATGGGGAGTCGGAAGTGTCCCGAGCCGGTACGAGCGCGAACACACGAATACAAACAAAGAAAGAAAAGAAAGCACGTCAGCTTTATACACATACCTATTTGATACTCTATGCTCCCTGCCTACCGCACTACGGACCTAGCGTGATGATATGAATTACAGTCCAAACGGCTTCTCTACAAAGTAGGCAGATCTTTATATCTAGACAAATGCATTTAAATAATTCAACCGAGAACACTCCTCTTTAGAGAGAACTATCGAAATGAATTATGAAGTAAGAATCTACTGTTCACAGACGATTTTAACGAATTTAAGGTAAATATTGGTTAAGATCCATAAAAAAATTTATTTACACGAAGAGCTACTTGTTTAAGCCCATTGTCTTAATTTTTAATGACGTGGAGTTAATAATTGAAGAAATAGAACAAATTAATGTATTACGCCTTTTGCAGAACAGATCTTAATATACAACAACTTTACTCAACCTAA
>DWUN01000103.1:0-31690 GCA_018249975.1 Passova gellias
ATATCTCTTGGGCTACTTTTAACCACCGTATCCTCACAGTTTTAATTTATGATTGCGATTGTACTTTTGCAAAGTTTTTCACGTTCTAGTACCGTGTGAAATATTAATATTGTAGCAGTCGTAATTATTGTGACCATATTATATACTCAATTTTATATCGTTTCATGTTCTAGGCATTTTATTATCACGATTATTTATTCATGTCTTAATTACATGTTAGAGATAATGATGATAATAATATAAGTAGGTGAGAAGCGGTTCTTATTACACTGATATGGTTTCGGTCTGAAGGGTGTGGATGCTGGTTCAGGTGTATACCAAAGGAGACTATCTTAGTCCTCAAGAGTAGCAACGCATCTATGACCGACCTCTAATGGGGCAGATTCTAATGAATACTAATTGTACTAATATTTACTAGCATTCCTGTTCCTGCAGCGCTGGTATTTTTTTGTAATTGACTAATGATGTTTAGAAGGTTATAAAATTACCAAGAAATATTTATTAGATATATAGTGATAAGATAGGACCATGCATGCCACTTCACTGTGAATCATCTCGTCCGGACCAATTGCAAAATAAAGTCAAAAGTAAATTTTTAATTACCAATTTGCATATAAATAACTTGACTAATTATTGCCGTGACGTGGTTGCGGTCACAGTGGCTGCTCCACATAATTGTCGTTGCCATAATTTTTCGACTTTTAGTCAACTTTTTGTTCCGGGTTCAAGTGCCGACAACAAAACCTTATAGTTTCAAAACTTGTTTCACATTTTTTCCGAAGTCATTTTCCATGACTTTGAACTCATTAACCCCACAATTTTACTACCAACTGGCGAGTAATTTAAAGTTATTCGCAACTCCAATATTCATAACATTATTATGCTGTATCTTTACGGGTCAATGAAACCACAGTTGAATGCGAGAAACCTTTTGCTAATTCATCGTGCAACAGTTACAATTTAAATACTTAATTTAGACGCATAATTAAAGAAGAAGATCATCATCATAACATCACGCCAGGTTCCCAACGGGGTGAGGCAGAAAGCACCGAGTGCCAAATAGCTCTGTCCTTACAAACCTGACGCGCTTCGTCTATATTCATAACTGTCTTCTAGCATACACTCCGGTTTCGGAGGCTCCTGACTCCTCCGTCAGTCAGTATGTGACCTATTTGGTCAATATAGGATAGTCTAGAAGAAGAAGATAATATAAGTATACATTTTAACTCTGCACCTTGTCTTGTTCCAGATGTGCCAAAAGTAATGAGAACAGAGAACTAAGAACGAGAAATGCATTTGTCAACAGTTTTAATATTAAGCGCTTGTTTTCTATGCGATGCGAAGCTGCCAAGATCGAAACAGCTGATACCGCCAAACGAACTGCCACCGAATCCCGTACAAAATTCGCAAGCGTTGCGCCTTTTACAAATAGAAAGGAAAAATGAGAAGACGAGTCGGATTGTCGGACAGTACAGAAGTCGAAATAGACGTGAAGTGTTTAACTCGCAATCGTACGAATCGAGTTTGACGTGGGCTCACTCGGAGCGTTTGGACGAAAATGGCGATGTTATACTCCGTTGGGTAAACACTGATTCGAGTATAACTTTTAGATTGGAAGCCAAAACGCGTGGGTATGTTGGGTTGGGATTTAATTCTGCCCGGAATATGAGAGGCGCTGATCTGGTTGTTGCTTGGGTGGACGACAGAAATGGCATCGCTCAAGTTTTGGTAAGCATATTTTTTTTGTAGAAAAATTTAACCTGGGTTTTATCTCAGTGGACATTTTGTGTTGCAGGGATTATTACGATTTGCAACTGAGTTTATGCCTTATAATGTTTTCAACGAATTTCCATACATTTAAGATGAAAGTTCAGATTATTATATTTAATTTCATCAAAATGAGTTCAGTTGTTTTAAAGTGCAAAAGTTACGTTAGTCCGAGTTTTTTTTTAAATTCATTATCATCCTTTGAATATTATTTTATGTATAATTCCTTTTTATAATAGTCACTTTTCATTTAAGTTATTGTATTATATTATTTACTACTTTCCTTATACGATTATATGCATATTTTAATTATACTTAAAAGTGAAACCACAGTTTTAATAAGAAAGCAAATTTGCTTGAACGTTTTAATGAACTCCATTCTTCTTTATAATTTTTTTTTTTAAGAATTAGCAAAACCTTAAACATCAAACACAATAGAAGTTCTACCAGACTTTAGTTACAGATAGGCTTCGTGTGTTATTGTGTCACCTACTCTTTGAACAAACAGGAATGCATATGATATAATGAAACCAGTGCATATAGACAGAAGCGCGGCACAGATTAAAAACCTTCTTCAGAGCTCTTTAAAATTTCAGCTATTTCAGCATTAATACCTACGTGTTACGCAGTTATTTATTCATAGATGTTTGTCAGTACGCATAAAGTAAAGCTAATCTCTCTTAATTGTAAGATTCTTAAAATATCTGAAACTTTATCTCAGCATTCAGCTACGCTTGCTGGAAATCTATCTTCAATAAACTTGGTAGGCGCACCTGTTGTTTTGTTCCCACAGATTTTATTTTTTGCCATCGGGTGGTCCGGTCAAGTTCAATGTCTGAAGTTTTTTATTAAAAGAAAGGCTATAGCCTTTTCGGATGTTATAAAATTGCGAAAACTTCAAAGGAAACTCGATAATTGTATTATATTACTAAGCGAACGTTAATTTGTTTTGTTTTTTATTGTTATAGAGTTCTTGAGCTTCTGAATACTTTTTATTACATTGTAGATGTTTTTTACTCTTATCAAAAACTATCCCCTTGATGTAAAGAAGATATCGAAAAGCGCTATGAGAGCATGGGAGAGGTACCAGGGTTCCTAGGCTGCAACATATTCAGTATTAAAAGTGAGCATATAGCTATATGGAAAAATCTTATTTTCCATTTCACTTTCTTACTGTTAATTTCGCATTTATCGATTAGGTATACTTTCCTACGATGTGTTAATTCATAATTTGTTCAATGTCTATTCTAACGAATGTACGACTTAGCTAGTAAAATGCATTTTAGACTACTCATAACAATGGCGTTCTCTGACGCAACTTAAAGCGACACTCGTTATTGGTTACAAAAAAGGACCAGCAATTATAACGCTGATTAATTAAGGTTACCTTTTGGGCCTTTGGCGACTAAAGTATCAAGTTTATGAAGCATTTGGGTAACATAATACGTCTCGGTCCCGACAAAGTCCAAAAATTTTGCTTAGTGACAATATAAAGGATCTGTCCACACTACAGATAGGAAAGAGAAGAAAAATAAAAGCACTGTAACTGAACTGACACTAAAAGTCCTATTCTTGAAGTTCAGTTTGAGGTCGGTTTTAGGATCCATCTTATATGTATATGGATATATAATGCCGCCCATTGGGACAGCAGCAGCCACTTGAAACTGATGTTTGCTCATTTGCTACACTCTTTACTAAAATTGTTTTATTTTGTTTCGTGCTAATTTTTCGTTTTGAAAATAAGTCTATTAAGGGCTACAGCAGAAGGTATATATCTGAGTTAGCGACTTCTCTCAAAAAATCGCCTTTCTGAAAATGGATTCAGTGTGTCTAGGACAAAAAATATGAAAATACAAGCAGACAAATGCCGTTAATTTTAGTAAGAAATTTTCATAGATTTCATTACAAATGTTACATTTAGATTCAATCAATTATTGTGTTTTTTACTTGCTCTTTTCATTATTAATCGCATACCATTTGCACGTACGCGGTGCAACAGTTCATTGTAAAGGTGTCCAATATACAATTACGCAATTTGAAATAAATTATACTACAACTTGATCGTTCCGCTCTGACCCATATCGCCATAACAATAAGAGCTATAGTGCTTCATGTACAGTTGTGTTTTCAAGACAATAGTTTGTGGTTTTCGACTACTGTCAACGTTCTGGCGCCGAACCGTGACGGCGCCACCGTCTGCTGTCTCACTCGTGTGCAATTATGACACAGAATCTCAGTGATGTTAGGAACGTAACTATCTTAGGTATGTCCATGTTTTCGTTTTTGGACTAAATGTTGTGGTATTTTAAATATAATGTTGTTTATCTTTTATTACAATTATCGCGAGTTAACGATATCACTGGCTCATCTGAGATGTAACTTTTACTTGTAATTAGATACACATTTTAACTAAAGTTTTATTTAAATAAACAAACACAAATGTAATGGACATTGATGGATATTGTATCTTCCGCAGAGTAGAGAAGAAATCAGATAAGAAATAAAGAAACGCATGACTATATCGCGTACTGATTCATATAGTTCGTGTATCAAATGACAATTTGTGGTCGAATGCCGCACCGCCCCTTAGTGATTAAATTTCAAAACACGACCTTTGTCAGAATTACACTGTCCATATTGTGACGGGCACATTTCAAATATTTTGGATTTACTCGTCTCGTCTGTGGTTTCTTATAAGCGTAAAGCCGGTTTGTTACTTCAGTATCAGTTACTATCGCCGTAAAATTATTCTTTTCAAGTTATAATATGAAACAAACGAGTTTGGTAAAGGATAACCTTTATAGGATTTATTAAAGAAAACATTTGAGGAAAAGTCAGATTATCTACCAGTAAAGGTTATGTCCCTTACTGATATATAAAATTATTGTATAAAGTACGTTTTATTATTTTTTTCTACAAAACTTTACCGCAATCCGTAGACACCTGCTAATTGCAATTTATTATGACTTAAAATTGTTCCTCATATCGTATTGTTTTGAATCGACAAGGCCACGGCGGACCATCGTTTTACATACTTACTCTAAAACCAATGTAAGCGTTTAAATTAATACACGCGAATGACTCATCTCGTAACAACAGTCGGTTTTTTTTAATTTACGAACTCTGTTTCCATGCAAACAGTAGGTACTTAGAACAGTTAAACATTCATGTTCTCACGGGTATTACATACAAGATCTCGTGGAACAGTTTGGTTTTGCGTTTAAATTAAACGAGTTTGTTTGGACTTTGATATTATAAACTTTATTGATATAGATCGTAAGATAACAGAAAACGTAAGATGCAAGTATGAAGAGTTTTCATTTATAAAATTAGTTAAATTTAATGATAATAAAGTTAATTTCAACAATTAAGGTGGATTGCCGAAAGTGTGATAATTAACAATTACCGGTTAATTGGCATTTGGAAATAATAAATGCTGGTAAATATCGTAACTTACAATACAAAATGAAATGAAGGAACTAAGTGATTCATGCATATATAAATGGAAGATGTCCATAGTACACTTTTGCCATAAATTGCATTCATAACAAGAAACTGTACGGCCACTCTACCACATGCCTGCATTGTTCACACACCTTAGAAAGATATTATAAAAAACTCACTGGTGAGATTCCTAGCGATGTTTCTTTTTCAGTTATTGCAATTATATTTAACAATCATATATACATAGTCTTGAATCTCCGAAGCCTATTGTTATAGCTTGGGAGTTTTGGACCCCGCACCACTTTGGTAACACTGACAAAAGTTTCAATGTAATGAAATCTACAACTTTACTATTGCCAGTAGATTTATTACCTCTGTCAATTCTACCGAATCAACTGAACTTCATCCTAGTGAATCTAATTTAGCTCGACGCTTGCCATTCGATTTGGAATCATTCACACGAAATGTTCAGTGTGACGCATCGGTAATTTTAGTGCCAACAGAACAGAAATTGATGAAGTCAAAATTTTCTGAATTAGACTGGTTACTTGAAGTATCGTTCAAATTCGTCGTTATGGTATACCCGTAATACGTTTTAATAATACTCCTTTTGAGATTGTGCAAAGGACAGATTACCATCCGTTGAAAAAATACTGTTACTCTTGAAATCGATCTGGATTTTTTGCATTTACATTACTAGTCAAATTTCTAATCCGACGAATTTTCTTACGATCTTTCGATATCTTTCTTACCACCTTAGGTGTGGAATTTCCAAAATTCCTTTCTTAGTGCTCACTTACGTTTTATAGAGAACCTATCCACAAAATTACAGGATTCTAAATGTACCGTCTTCTACTGCGCCTTGATATTTGCGTCATTCAGTCAGTATGTGTATATTATATAGTTTGATATGAATCTGCCGTCTACATTCCATACCCGAACTTAAATTGCGAAATGCTTTACTTTTCTTATCTCTTCCGCTAAAGACAATTTCAACAGGAATGCACTGTAATATACCTCAAATTACTTTGCCGTTAGCTTCTATGTCGTCAGTTACGAATGTCCAGCGGCGAAATTGGTAGATACTTGTAGTGCTATTACGTTGAGAATTCCGTGTAAAGCTACTGATAAACTCTTTGAAATTGTTGAAGGTAAGAGTTCTTTCGTATCGCTTCCGAAGGACTTATAGAAGCCTAGCAAATGAGAATACGGGCCACCTGATATTAAGGAGTCACCACGGTGCTGACTTTCAATGAGAGCTTGGTTTAAAGCTTTCTTCTCTAGGTATTCGCTTTTAGATTCGTAAATATTCTTAAAGCGACCGCTTTGTAAAGCATCGTTTTCAAGGTCCGACGAACAAGTCCCTAGTGCATATTTGCACAAATTACAACACAAACGATATTGATATTCAAACAGGTATTGGCTTACAAATAAGCAAATACCAATCGTAAATACCAATGGGTGTTCTGTTCTGTACCTACTCGGCTGTTGTAGTTTATAGCAGGTGAATGGAACGGGTGCATTTAAATTTCATAGAATTTATAATATAGGAAGCGATTTTTTATCCGTTTTCATAGCATACCATCGTACTTAAATTTTACTTTTGGTCCTTCGAGTGCCTTATTCCTGCTTAAGTAGCCCAGTGATAATTATTTTGAACTTCGTTCAACCCTGTAATTTGAACAAACACTTGATCAAACAGATCTGAAATTTAAATAATAATTGCAATCTAGAATCGCAGTTTTCAGTATTAGAATTCACCTACTCTATAAACGAACCCAAAGTCTACAACGCATTCCCAAACCACAAGCGACATGTTTTGCATATAATCTGCACTGCCGTCGAATTTATGCGGGACGACGGATTGTTAAAGTTCCCTCCGTAGATTAATAGGAGTTCTGCAAAGTTGAGTCTTGTTATTATGGATGTATTCTGGTATGTTTTGTACTTGGAATAGACAGAAGTGAGTTATGTAAGAAAAGGTCTTCAAGGAGTAATAGAAATCTATTTTTTGTTATCAAGGCAAAAATATTTAACTATGAAATATATCAGATATATATACGGTTACAGTACCTTAGCCGCAAATTGTTGTAAACTATAATTATTGAGATCTCTTAATAACAATAATTGGTGGAAGTTATTAATGCTGAAAATTAAATGGAATTGAAATTGAGAGCCCATAGACTCGTACGTGCATTGTACGAGTATATACGTCCATCCATCTGTTTCGGGACTTTCTTTATCATCGGCTATTTCACGTTGGTAACGTTTCGACGAAACCAAAGCTCAGTTTCAATAAAAAATAAAGGTATCGTTTTATCGATACTTGAGTTCCGTGATCCGAGGTTTTGCGGTGAATTCGTCTCTCAGGACACGTTCGGCTAATTAGCGACTTGTTGGATAATTTCCTTCGGCTTCACCTCAATGCCCTCATTTAACCTGACCTCACCTAGCCTGAATATGAATGAAATGAAATCTATACAATCTTTAGACGCTAATTTAACGGCAAATTAACGTTAACTGTGTATAAAGCTTGTTAGCACTGGTACTTACATTTTCACAAGACATCCAATATTATCGATATGATATTATTTATATCTGAAATGCACATATGGGTTTATAGTTTAAAAATATTTAAAAACAAAAATTAAAGGCCAGACGAAAACGCTTGGTACGTTTTCAATACAACTGTCTTTATTCTGTTAAAAGATGTTAACCGTAATCTACATATTACTGTTGAAGGTACGGTAAGGCAGGGGAGGAATGACCATTAATGTTTACATTGTATTGCTACAAGGGACTGGTTGAACACAAGTAACGGTTGCTTTTTTTATTGTTATTCCAAAGCTAATTTCACTATTACTAATATCATCTAGTAATATTTATAAATCTATCAAGGATTTCATGCAATGCATAAAAGATATTTGAACATTTCAAATGTTATTAGTACCTACTTAATGTGACAAGATTTTGTTCGCGCTGAGTCGCACTGATTGATCAATGTTTTTGACCTTCATCGTGACCTCTATGCTTTACAAGGCGAACCGAAGACGGAAAGGTGAAAAAAAAGTCCATCGGGTGCGTTATGAATGAACCCGAAATTGTATAGGAAAAATTAGAGTTTACTGTGCTGGATATTTTAATTTCTAATTTTAATTGAAATCTCTTTGAAAAGTAACCGTGGAAGCGAATAATAGGTATTATTTCTAGCCGCTGTGGAAGAGCACTCCTTTAATTGAAGGATCTACTTGGATGTCTTTGGGGATTTACTATTAAGTGTTGTAACAGCTTTAGGCAAACAGAATTTAATGGAAATACTCGTATCACCTGGAAATTGTTTTCTTTCTCAAAAGCTTCTACCTATTTATTACAACTTGATATATTTTGCATTAAATAACCACCACAATTTGTAGAGCTTACGGTACCATTATATTTTATCCTACATATTGGAATATACAGAAAAAGACACAAATTGATCTATCGAAAAAAAATCTTAATTTTATTTATAGATGTGTAACCCTGCGGAAAGTTCCAGGTTTGATACTCGATAGGGTAGACATTTTAATAATATTATTTTATATCTGTTCTTACCATCAATCCTTGTTAATAGGCGAAGTCTTTGCTCAAATTCAGTGGAGCTCAACTTAACTCCTCAAAAGCGGATGGCGTTATATTTTTTTATTATCGTGTTATATTGAGTTTATTGTTAAAAAACTTTCATGTCTTAACGCTTCGGGTAAGACTTCAAAATAAGATCGTTCCGCGTCTTAAAAGGTAGGAGCCGCTAAAAGGACGGTGCAAACCATTCCATTTAACATTTTAAATTTAGAATTTTTAGAAATACTTTGTCATTTTAACAACAACGTGCAACGCTCAGGCCCAATTCCTTCCAATAAATGATTGTTGTTCTTACGACACATCCGCATTGATATTCAATCGGAAGAAAATGATGTCATGAATGTCATGATCGGGAATTTCCCAAGGCAGCCGAGTGTGTGCGACTGTACTTTAAAGCCCCCTTCACACGCACCCCGTAATACAGTCACGTAGAATGAGTCAGTTGAACGTTAATGTGATATACTTACATACGCAGACGTATCGTATGGAATAAAACGGTGCTTTTATACGTGGCTTATAAACAGAATTACGCACAGGGAATATAATAGGCGAACGTACGAAGACTTCAATATTAAAAGAATGGAAAAGGTACCAATAATATTTTCTATCAAAAATGGTCACCATTTTAAGCTAATAAAACAAAAATGGTCGAGAATTTACATTTTTGTCATCTTTATAATCGACGTAACACCTGGAGGTCACCATTTGAAATAGAGGCTGATAGAACTGCTGCAAATGAGAGATATTGCTCTATGTTATAGGATTACATTACATTATTTTCATCCTATATTACATTATCAACCTCAACAACCGGCTACCGTGATGTATAAATGAGATTAAAATATCTCTTGTCAATTACCGTAACTGTTCGAAAATGTGCTATTATGAATGTAAACCTTTTAGGCGTATATTCGATTATAAGTAAAAGTGAATTTATAGATACAATAAATATATTATTTGCATTATTCGTATTTTTCCCCTTTAACCCTTTTATCGTTCTCCAGTTGACACGGGTCACCTCGCAGAATGAGAAGGGTAGGTCCATAATGAACCACTCTGGCAAAGTGAGGGTTAACGAGCTTCAAATTCTTTAGCATTACGGACATTTCTCAGCCACCTGGTTTTGTTCACGATGTTTTCCTTCGTCGATATAACGACTGATATTTGATATCAAATCGTACAATACTGCATAAAAAATTCGAATTCATAACCGCAGTGAGTCCGGGATTCTATATAACTAGACCATCAGTATTACATTTTAATATGCAAGTACATACAGCGTGTTAAAAGATACCTTAAATTTTCCGTCTTACTTCTATTATCGCTGTAATTGGATCTTCGCGTCTTGAATTAATTTCATCCTCTACTTCCATTATTAACTGGTTCGTGGTCGTTATTCTTACCGAAGTATTTTATGAAGCGTCTTTGTTGCGTAAAATGGTTGTCATTGTAGCGATAGTATCTTAATGTTCTTATTTCCTATTTTGTTTCCGTCAAAGACTAGTATTGGCATTACTTACAAGGCTTTGATTGATCTGGATGCTTTGCTAAAACGGCGTGATTTTTCTTAATATATTGCCTTTTTTCGACTTTCCCTATTAAGCAGTTACTGGCGCATAAAATGTTTGTAAATTTACAAATTCCTAACCGACAGGAAGTAAAAAGAATCAAATCAAAGCGGGAACTATTGAAGTTGACCATTAAATTCATTAATCATGCTCTCTAATCGCATTGAATTATGAATTCCATTATGGTTGTTCCGAAAATCACGTTTATTTATGCCGGAGGCTTCACTTAGAACATTCCAAAATTGTTCTTCAGTACCTTCACAGAACCTTCCGTCAGACATAATTATTGGTTTCCCACTAATTGGTGGTTATCGGCTGTGTCTTTGATTGATATCTGTTAGGTATTGCCTTGAAGGCAAATATTTCAATAAAAACATTGCATATGACGATTAATAAAATAAAATCAATTATGCATAATTTGAATAGATTGCATTAATAACAATTTGTGGTTGGCATGTTATTTTACTAACAGGCATGCATTATATTATTTTGTAATATAATCAATAACATTTATTTTTTGTACAACGTTGCCATAACAACTAACAAAGTGTAGTGATCTATGAAGAAAATTTTCATTATTTCTTGAAAAATACCTTTTATAACGAAAGTGACGTAATAATGAATAATAACAAACTAATATCCTTATTACCTGTTACTAAATAATCTAATTTATACTATTTTCTATTTAATTGATAACACATTTCCTAAACAAACCAAAAAACAATCGTTGACGAAAAGAAAAAGGTACTGAACTGTTTTATTAAAAATAATCTTTATTTCAATCAACGTGGACCAGTCAATATATCTATTTACATATTAAAACTTAAAATTAATATAAAAAATAATAATCCTCTGACTGTATCCATCCAGTGTTGTCTTTGCGTATTTGTATATTGATATGTATATTTTTGATCATATCACGTAGTACCTACATACAAATAGGTAGGTACAAAGATTCCGGTTAGTTTAGTCATTCGTTCCTTGTTTATGGCCCACACCTTTAATGGTAATACGTCTTACTTTTTGTTTTCACCGCCTATTAGAACTTGAACTTCGGAAAGAGGTTAATACCATTGTCTTAGATCAATCTCACGGCTCTGTTAAATGTTACTATCATAAGCCGCGTAGGTTGTGAATGTTACTTTAAAAAGCAAACTTGAAGTTTAATGTTGAAAGGTTGTTGAAAATTAAATTATCTTAGTATTTAAATGAAATATTATGTATATTGTTTTGAGAATTGTTTCCTGTATTTAAAAATAAATCTTTTTTTCGTGAAATACAATCGTGGGAAACACGCAATATTTATGTAATAATAATAAGAACTAATTAAAAAAATCCTAAATAAAAGCTAAAGGCTGAGAGTAATCCTACAGTATTTTGGACACAAGTTTGTATAAATAGATATATATCGTGTAATTTGAGGTTAATTTAATTTTCTTAACATTTGACCCCAAGACGATATAGTACCTGTTATTATTACTCTAAAAGACCTAAGTATTGTATTATATTATTAGTAATAAAATTCTACTTATTATTGGATACAAAATATATGTACGAGTACATATAACAAAATTGTACTGAGACCCACTCATAAGTGTCAAAGCTTTCATAAGTTTAATATTTTAGAGCAGTAAAGTGCACTTCCAACTTTAGTTTCATAAGGAATACTTGGAACGCGTTACGTATACTTTACATGAATAGTCGTTTGCAACTTACACGTTTAAGTATTGTGAATACTAAATGCGTATTCATGCTAACGTATGAATACATTACGCTATATGTATAACTTCGTGAAACTTTTGGGGGAATGTTCTAGGCTTCTTGGAAAATAATTGACCTTCAATAAAGTATAAGACGGCTGAGAATAGTAATATAGATATAATACATTTGTGTCGAAGAGTACACTACCCTAATAATCTCTTATTAAGGGCTAGTTAGGCTTATGTAAGGGCTAGTTCACACTTTGGTCATAATTGATCATTGAAAGCAGCCTATAATGATGGGCAAAGTGGCACAGAAAAGGTCAATCGGGCGTAGGAAGAAGTCGTGGCTACGTAACATCCGCGAGTGGACAGGAATCGGAAGTGCCGCCGAATTGTGCAACCTCGCAAAGGACCGGAAGAAATGTGCAGAACAGCCGACCTTCACTAGTTGGAGAGGCACGAGAAGAAGAAGAAGCTCTTTGAAAGGAACAAATTATATAATTCATCACTGCAACGCTCAATTCATAAAGTCATAAGTTGTATATTTATTGTTCGACGGTTGTTCATTTAATGGCCAAATCAATTTGCAATGGTTTTTCCGTACAGGGAGCTTAATATCAGAAGCTGTCACAGTTCCAAAACTTCTAGAAACGTCGCAACCCATGTGCTATACGCCTATTCGTATTCAAGGTACAAAGCGTATACATTGAACTTATGCTAAGTTCAGCTTGACAGATGCTTTGGACATATTGGTTACTTCATTACCCGTCTCACGTAGTTTTCGGTCGCCTGACTTAAAATTCTTGAAGGAGCCCGGCATTTTAAATGAACTCGATATTAGTATAACACACATATAGACAACTCGTCCAAAGAATAGATAATAGATTTTTTAAGGAGAGGCTTCCTTGTAAATAGATCTAATCGGATCTTCCTGCGCGATTAGTTCCCACGTATTGTGTATCTTCTATTATTGATGGTACTCATTCACTGTAAGAATTTGCATATTCTACAATCATAACTATTCATATAAATTTCGTATATACAATACAAGAGCGTCTTAAAAGTTACATCCTAGATTTTTTAATGTACCTTCTTTGCTTGTATCGTGGAAAGTTTAAGTTTCGTGTTCTATTTTTAAAAACGAAAATGCGATGCTCTTACTAAAACATGTGTAGTTAGATACGGAACATTATCTTCGTGTAAATATTTAGTATGCTTATTCCGTCCACGCTAAGCCATAGCCACGAGCATAGCTTAACAACATTTAATGTTTGAATAACACCTACATTTTAATGTATGACGCATTGAAATGGGAAAATTAAAGGTGATTTAATGGATTTAAGTGCGTAAACCTTGATCGAGTCTCAGTCGCAATAATTATTTGCGCCAACATTTAACCCGCATGAAAAAACATATTAGGATTCATTCGAAAAATCTACGGGATCAATTTGGTCATGGTTTTCTTATAAAGTTAAACGTTGCGTTTCTTATAACTTGTAAAGGATACTAATATGGTTACCTATAATATACACGTGCATCGTACGTAACACAAAATGTATTAAGTATTAACATTTATACCACGGTAGAAATGTATGGGCCAAGTAGGCAGGTGAGACGTACGTTAAACACAGGGTGTATTAGGATTAAGTACATTGCTATTAAACCGGCATTTAATAGCAGATGCGAATACGTCGTAAACTAGCAGTGTTCGTATAACTGGCACGCTTTACATCCATATAAACAACCAAGCTAAGAGCAAGCTTGACTTACCCATAGTAGAATTATTCTTTTAGTTTTTTAAATGTTTGGTCGTGGCCGCGCCTGATGATCGTCCTTGTAAAATTTCACTGCAACTGAAATTAGTGCGAATTTGACCATGATTGGGTGTATTTTGAAGTCCACTAGTTTGTGACCTGACCTTGACCTTGTTTTTAGTTAGGAGTCCACTAGTTCCTAAAAATCTATCTATAATTTGTATCCACCTAAAAATACTGTTCCATGCTTATGATACCTAGGACACTACAAAAAATTAATATTATTCGTATGAAAAATGGCTAGAGAACGGACTCCATATTTTTCATTCAGTATACGAATCCCTATAAATAACACGTATCAATGGTCATACGA
Source organism: Passova gellias (assembly GCA_018249975.1). NCBI lineage: Eukaryota > Metazoa > Arthropoda > Insecta > Lepidoptera > Hesperiidae > Passova > Passova gellias. The sequence continues at coordinate 14,228 of DWUN01000103.1, forward strand.
TATCTGAAGAGCTTAAACGGTCCTTATTTCATCGACCTGTCAGTAGTCGGCGGCGATCGCATATATCGGATGAAAAACGTTTGGGATATACATAAATATTGATAAGTTAAAAAAAAAACTGGATCCAGTGTTCGACAGACATTTTATAGTAAAGCTTATTTTCATGATGTTGTATGATTTTATATGCTTTCCCAGTAGCAGTAATATCCAATCGAAAATCGAACTTACATCTTCTACAGTGAATTGGCACGCTGACCAATCATCCCAATCCATACGGATTGTCGACATTTTTAAAATTATGTTTTTCAAAATTTTCTTTCCGTTAATACGTTGTAATGCAAAATGTATTGTACCTATACCGTTTGTAAAACTTTTAGTAGCTGTAACAAATTTGCGACTCATCAAAATACGACGAAAACGTTTCTGATTCATGAAGAATAAATTTTCGAGTCTTCTGTTGGGTATTTTATCCATAATTACATTACACGCTTAAGTGATTTTTTTGTTTACTTTTTGTTATGTAATATATCGAAGTCAAAGATTTCCTTTTGTTACCAAAACATATCGTTATAGAAACAGAGACTAAATTAGCCTGTAATTCCTCTGGATTCTTGTTCGGCAAAGCTTAGGATGAATGGAAATAGGAAAATGACGCGAGCTTATTTCAGGGCATAAGATTATATACAGCCTAGTTCGTTGTTCAACTTGATAGGCTCTGTTGGATGATTTCACTGTCATTTATTATACGAGAAACATTCGGTATGGAAATTTTCAGGATTATGTTGTAGATATGCTTAAGGCACCCACCTAAAATATTAAATACTATATACCATATTAAATACTATATACCATATTAAATACCATACCCACTATGACTAAAATAAAAATAGTTCCGAATGTCTGGCGTCAATTCAATATTTTATTTTGTCAAGCTGTTACTTAATTCAAAACATAGGTATATGACGTGTATTCGAGACATGTTGCAAGGTGCCCGCGAGACACCTGCAGTGATGTATAAAATATATATTTTTGCAAATGTAATTGAAAAGAAACCCTATTATTTTACAACAAAGTTCAAAGCTAAGTGTTTCTCAAAAAAATTATTTATTTATTATCATCACAGTTATCATTATAGGGATTGCCTAATGCGATAGTGGTAAAAATGTACAAGGCGTAGTGATCTAAGCATAATAAATAATTTAATATTCCACGACCATGATATAGGTATGAAGTATCGTTGTTTAAAAATAATTAAGACGGGTAATAATAAAAAGATTTCCAATTAAATTAGCGTTTTTAGGCAAATCAATTTTATGCCATAAATTAATGAGATCGGATGATTGACTAATTTGTAATTACGCTCTCGATTTCTGTTAACATTAATTACTTTTTATAATCAATGGGGTACTGCTACCGGTATATTAGGGAACGAATTAATCGCCTGTAGTACTAAGGTAAAAAAATTGGGCATATATATGGATCAATACCTCATGGTACTCGCAGCTTGCTGCGAAAAGTAGTAAACTTTTTGCCGCAGTAGGCTGCCTTCGGACATTAAAAATTATTTTACCTATTTCCACTAAATTTCGCTCGCTCAGCCCCTTCTACTTACCAATTCTTGACTATGCTGATGCTTGCTATCTCGATATTACTGAGGAGCTATTAAGCCAGCTCCGAGCGGCCGGCATACCGTTCATATCATACTTTGTAAGATAAAAAACAATTCTTATTAATTACCTGAAAAAGTATAAAATTGACGGTATTAAATCAGTATGAAAATATCAAAAACCTAACTTAAAGATATACAACAACAAAAATTATAAATAATAATAAGCAGCAGGTAATTATGTATTATACACCGCGCTTTAAAATGCAATTCATAGAAGCCATTTTGATTTTATGAATCTCAAATATGCCAGTGACACTCGCGTTACCGAGACGAATCTAACGACACCTCATAATATTAAATCCATCAAGTCGTTAAGGTTACAGCCGCTAACAAATATACATACATAGCTGCAATTGAAAAACATAACCCTTCCGTTGCATTCCAGCAAACAGTAATATAAAGTAATTTTATTACAAACCAGTAATATAGCCCATTACTGCTGCTATTACTGGTACAGATACGTACATTATTACCATACAGTATATTTTATTATCTTTTAATAAAATTAAGTAATCGATATTATTTAAATATTCAAATAAATGGAACTTAAATGTGTATGTTTGGAAAATAAATCGTAGATAATGTGAAGTCATTTCGATTAAGCACCGTATATTGGGTAATGGAATACGATTTTAATTTTAAACTTTAAATTTGGTTACGACTGCATGTATGGCGCAAAGCTATGAACTACTCGCGAAGATAAATATTATTATTTATGTGACACTAATTTTAAATTGCAATAAAATTGAAAATTAAATTATAAAAATAAGTGATATTATACAACGAGAAATATTTTCAAATAATCTTAATACGTCATAAAAACGGTCAGTAGCTTTATACGAAATATATACACAGTTTTGAATTCAAAAAGCGATTCTTTAATGAAATTTTCTGTCCGTTCCCTCGTGACCCTCATTGAATTGCTAATCAGTCACTAAATTGATTAACTCGGAAATTTGTCATTAGCATTTATAAATGACATCGACTCGTCCGAAAGTCGACGTTGAACGATATGCGAGGAAACCATCACTGGTACACGCTAAATCTAATATTAAATTGAATATAACTAATTACAACGGTGAAGAAATACATCGTAACCTGAACACCTCTCAACCCGTTCTTCTTCTTCAAAATGTTCTCCAAGAAGTGTGAATTATGCCAATCCATAATTAAACGTTCTCATGAAAGAAGACCCGTGTAACGCGGTGAAAAAATATAAGATATTTACCATTCGGTTGGATAACATCATTGTACGTTTTTATGAAATCAATTCGTTACTTAAGACAATATTAAATGCGTCAATGAAAGCGTTTTGAAATAAAAAAAACCGATTCCAAATTATCTTTGAAATGAAATATTTGTGTGGAGAAAATTAATTTAACGGCTATTAATTTTAGTCGTTTAACTTCCTGTTCGTTAATCGTTTTTGGTGTATGACCGGGTCTAAAGTAAATTTACAAGATTTCTTCAAATTAAGTAGCGCTGCGATCATAATTTAAATGAGAAATATTATCGGTGCAAGATTGTATATGACATGAATATCGTGGGAATATAAATCAACCACTTAACCACGATTGACATTTAGTGTAATATTATACCTGCTGGTACAAGTTTTACATTCTGTAAGTGAATTTAATGAAGTTTACTGACAGATTGTAGTTGTCAATAAGAATGATAAAAAAAATATTTTTACTCACAAATTTTATGTAACGTCTTTGATTTTGGTCAACTCCGTTAGAGTTCTATTACTCTGATATAACATATCTTTGCAGTCAATGTAAAAGTAAATGACATCCAATCATCCTCATGATGCATTTGATCATTCATTGCACTATTCATTCGTACATATGTACGTATACTGTGTATATAAAAATGAATTGGAGAAACAAGCGGTGAGTAAGTTATACTGACTCTGATTGAAAAACCCAAGGTCTTAAGATCTATTCCCACCCAGAACAAACATTTGTGTGACGAGTACATTGATTTGTTCTGTCTGGGTGTATTAAATCTATACTAATAATATAAAGCTGAAGAGTTTGTTTGATTGTTTGAACACGCTAATGTCAGGAAATATTGGTCCGATTTAAAATATTCCTTCAGTGTTCGATAGCTCATTTATCGAGGAAGGCTTTGAGCTATATAACATAACGCTAAGATGAATAGGAGAGGAGCAGCAATAAAAATAATTTGTATGGCAGAACAACGTTTGCCAGGTCAGCTAGTATATCTATATAAGTATTATGTCGCATCTATACAACGTCTGCTCATGTATGTATGCGTTCCTTTACATTTTAGACCAGCAAACTTCGAGTATTCTATATTGACAATGACCGGGTACATATCGCATACCAACTATCTGTCACAAGACATACACTGAATAATAGGACATCGGTGCACTTAAAACCAACTCTCTAGCGACTTCACGCGGTATTCCATTGTGTGCGATTCGCATACGCGAAACGCAGGGCCGATTCTTAAAAGTTATTCTTTTGTGCGAACGGAGAAAGAATTTTAATGCTTCCGCCTGAACTTGGGTAACAGCACAATAGAATGCATTACGCAATATAACAATGAAACAACTGTCGCACGCCGCTGACATGTTCCGAGGTGGTCGGTACGTTTGATTGAAGGGATCGCTTTGAGGACACTCGCACTGTTCTCCCTATTTCTGATCATTTCAGCTCGTCTCAAGGAAATCGAGAGATGCAATGTGAATATAGGATATTTTATATAAGTAATCTAACATTGAGAGGAAAATCCCATGGAGTTTACTATATTATCCAGTGAACATGTAAACACGATTCAAAATAAACTTTTCTTGTAATTTTACATAACAATTTGTGGCAAACCATCGCATTGATCAAAATTAAATCAGTATCTATCAGGTCCAATACTTCCCATATTGCAATAAGAGACATAAAATACGAACGTTATAAATAGAGCGTTTGCATTTTTCCATGCTTAAGTAAAGACATGATAAATGCGGCCACTAAGATAAGCCAAGTACATCGTAAAAAGTCTGATAAAATATAACTTTGAAACACGCATAGCGTGCGTAGCTGTTAACGTGTTTAAGTTCACGATTTTCGCAGTAATAAAAAGGGGAAAACACTTCGGGTTTTTAGATACAGTTTTTTTAAAAGTCAAATTCTAAAACCGAATATGTTATGGTGAATTTGAATCTCCAAACAATTCTTCTGAATTAAATATGTATTAACTTAAATTGTTTTTTTTTTTAATTATTTTAATACGTGTTTTGTTGTTTATAAACGTAAACGTTAAAAATTCTACTTTTATATTTCCAGTGTACCTAAAAGTACTATGCCTAGTGTCAGCTGGTTGCAGAAAAGAGATCTTCATCCCGCATATATCCGGCTTTCATACCTCATGTTACCCGGTTGACATACTCTTATGAATATATTCCTTTTGATCCCATTCAATTTGGGGTTGTATAATGTACGTACATTTTGAACGAGAGAACATATTCGCTTAAAATGTTTCGTTTAAAATTTATTCTTTCATGTTTCATAGAAATAACCTCTTAGTGCGACACAACTGCCGTCTTAAGGTGTTAGATTTTCACCCGCCTCTTTTTACTCTAAAACTTAGAAGCTCCACCCATAAACGGAAGTACAGAAATGCTCGAGACAAGTTTTTGTTTGATCCGTATTTTATAGTTTAATTGATGATACCTTCTTCATTTATAATGACACGGAATACCGTTAATTTGCAGCAACAAAACGTAAACTAATTAAAACTTAACATAAGTTCGTAAGATCTGTTAGTTTAGAAATGCTTTAAAATGTACATTATAGCGATAGTTGTACAATCAACGTAAGATCGATTCAAACTTAATTATTCGTCAAATTAGGTGGATATCCTTATACAGTAAGAAGCCACTGTATGCGAATCCGCGGATTGGTGTAAAACAGAATCAGCCTAATTTGCTATGGATTTTCAGACAATAACGCTTTATATAATGACCTTTTTAATTATGTTTATCATTGGAGTAAGTATTCTGTATAACGAACAATAGCAATTATAAAAGATAGCGATAACCACTCCCATTTCTAAGAGATAGGTATTCCCTAGTAATTATCTCATTCTAAGAAGCAAAGCATCGCAAAGTATCCCGACGTGATATTAATTATTAATGGGTTTATTATATCGTCCAAGTCGTCTATAAATCTTGTTTATACGAGAAGGTAAAGACGACGTCTCTACTTTTAACATGAAGTTAGATCGTAAGAAACAAATCAGACACTTATTTATTGTTTCTAATTAGTCATATACTGGGAATTAAGATACTTAAATGCATACTAAGGAAATGATTTACACTAGTATTTCTTGTCTCTTAAAGAAATCTCTGCCAGCATGATCAGGGATTGATGAAAAACAAAAAAAATACACTAGAAAGTGTTACTAATGTACTTACTACCATTTGTATGTTAATGTCTTAATAGCAGAATGGAGATAAGTAGGTATGAGCATGTATGTATATCAAAACAATTTTATCACGGTCTGATAATAGCTTATATAATACAATTTTTCCATAATATAGTTAAAAACGTGTTGTATTGCAAATTATGAGCATAATATGTCTATTCGCTTCGGTACTGGTCTGAAGGTATGATAATTGTTCGGCTGATTATCACATCTCTCACACCATAGCATAGTATAGATAGGTAAGGAGTTGCAAATTACTTCTCCACACGGACGGTTTTGTACGAACCGTGTTGACCTACTCACGGCCAAACGACAACATTACCCTTTGTGTGGATCGCAGTGTTTTTTAAATTAAAAAATAAATTATACTCTCCTGGTTTCTTGCAGTCCCTTGAGTTCTCACGCACGAAGCTTAACGTATCCTATGATTTCTTTGTGCACGCGTTCTTATACGTATATCAAAACTTTTATTGCCCTCGGGTTTTAAAATTGGCAAAGATTTTATCGAGTGCGTTCACAATGAAATGGTCGAAAGAAACATGCTTTTGCATGGATTGATTCAGCGGTGATTCAACAATGTACGTTCCCAGGGTTAGCAGGTATTCATATTGCAGAAAACCCTCCTAAATAGATCTTGATCTCATACATAATCGTTAATTTCTTGTGTAACGCTTTTTCTAGATTCTTCTTTTTTATGTTATTTATTCTCTTTTATTGCTGCACTGTTGGACGCGGGCTTAACCTCATAATGGCCAGAATGTGAATGGGGATATTTAATATAAGATAAAAATATGAGAAATCCAGATACTGTGTCTAGATGTATTTTGCATTTCATTAAAATCATACCATATTAGAAAAACTACATTCATTAATATTCATCAATATCACTAGATTTTTAACATAAAGAATTAAGTGGTAAGTAAAAATGATAATACGAGTACAGTACAAGGTGTCTACAAGCATTTATTATTCAAAACTATTCATAAGATACAAAACATTGTCACAATTAGATCATAATAATTCATCTATATTCATAATGTACCTACTGCGTTAATTTAACGAAGCTCGAATATTTTTTGTGCCACCTCTTGGATAGTCGGCATTTTTTCAGGTCTCGCCTGTCTATCAACCCTGTCTGCAATTTAACAATGCCGTGCGCCATTCCCACGATTCACTAAAACCTCCTTATATCACATCCTCGGTTTAATTGTTGTGATTTTAACTCGCCGGACCCGTTTTCAACTGCACCGTTTCTGTACACTTCCTCCGCAAGACCTGTTTAAGCCTGAGGATGGATTATACTCGTAATTGATTCACTAGATTTATGGCTTTTGCTGACGGACGAAGGCGGCAATTATAACATTTATTGCGGCATGGTTTTTATTTTCCTCGTATATTATTGTCCTCTAAACTAAATATTTGGCGCGTTAGAGTTACTAAAATTGGTGCTTCCTGACTTATAACTATTTTGTGCTATTTATTTATTTAATTTTTGTTGTTGTTTATAAAAATCATGCGCTATAATATTTTTAAGTTCCGTTACCTCAGTGTGCATTGAGTGTGACGTGTTTAAAGGTGAAGATAATTTTTTAAAATATTTTTTTTAAACAAGTTTTATCATTTCAGCCTTATTTATTCCGTTTATCTAATATCATTTATCATTGTCGGCGAAAAATGTGAATGCAACTCATGTCACAGATTCTTAATAGATTATACTAAGTAATAAATTGAGTATGTAATGTTACAGTTATAGTTTTGGTATGCAAATTCATGTGTCACAGCACGGAATTTTAAGCTGGTTAAAATATCGTAGGTACCTATCTGATTTAATTCACTTATCACGAGTTATTCCATACTCTTCTTGAAAATTGCTTCGTTAATCAGCTTTTCTTATAATCTGTCTCGTACTAACGACTATTTATTTAATACCACGTAATAATCGTGATAGAATTAATGTTCGTTAATTGTCGAATTCAATAGTTTTAACACGTAACTAAATCTTACTCCGGCATTACCCTTGTTACTACTGCTGTTATAATCCTAATATATAATATAAAATTCATATGTAATGTGTGATTGTGAATGCAATTGAATACTTAATAATCCTATTTAAAAATACATGTTTGCTTATCGTTGTAATATTCTATTTATTCGTACTTTCACACGATCTTATAATCAATTAATAATAATATGATAATTCGTCTCACCGGAAAAGCTGTCATTCTGATAACCATAGACGCAGATAAAGGCATTCCTTTTGATTGGATAACGTTAGATTTAACTTGCACTATTTTTCTTTTGGATCTTTTACGCCTTTTATTTGCGCGTACCCTTTTAAGAATTCCAATGCAGCTTGCAACTGGTAGCTAACAAAGGACACGGTTGAGGGAAAGGACGATGACATTTGGTAAACGAAACCCTCTATCATTACGTAGCCAGGTGTCTCCACATATGCGGCACGTGCGCCCGCTACATCTGCCGGCGAAAAAAATAATACTAATATTACTATTTATCTTTATTGCACACCTCTCGTACCCATCTGCCGGTCCGTTTATACATTTAAGCCACCATCTGCTCTCCCGCTCTCAACTATCTCTTTCATGAAGCTTAATAGCTTTTAGCTGATTACAAAATGTAGAGTATTATAGACATTGTTAATAGCATTAGACTACTATATTTAACGAACCGTGAGTGATATTGTTCATGATATTGTTCTCATGTTTAGAAGATTAAGCTATAGTTGCTTGGTAAAAAATACTGTATTTGTAAATAATCTATCCGAAGAGTAGCGGCGCTGTAGATTGTATCCCAGACGTCACTCAGTTGCGAAAAAGCTACATGCTCTGCTATAGACTGCGATCAATAGTAGTGATTGTGAATCGACGGCATATTATAAAACAAGATCCAATATTACCAATGGAAATACTTGAACAATACTGCGAATGTAATTTGACAAAGAACCCATTTGATTTTGTTAGGATATTAGGTAAATAAAAATAGTCGCCGCGCCTCATTCATCTATGAATAGACACGTGATTTGAACGGATGTAGGTTTATAAATACTTATCTTTACTGTACACCTCTTGCCATCTGCCGATATATTACAGACATCATCAGCTGTTTTGAAGATGTTTTGTATTTTTTAACGATTTACTCTTATATTTCCAAGAGTTAAAGTGTATTGTTGTTTGATAAGGTATTCATTATCTTGTGCTGTTGATAAAACTATTGATAGAATTGAAGAATTTTCAATAAAAAGAGTATTATATACCCTAGAACATTATTTTGTGGTTACTTGTTTATTAATTGTTAAGGCGCTCTAAGAAAAAACGTAAACTAAGTACCTACTTACAACAAAGTCCAAGTAGGCATCTAAAGAAGGCTTTCTGATAACATGTAGGATAGGTACCTAAACTGAACGACACAAATCATTGTCGTAAAATAACAAAATAACAACAACAACAATTTGATTGTTGTTTACGTTCCCCAAACTGTTGTACGAAAATAATAAGTGACCAAAGCGCTGGCAAAATTGTCAAAGTTATTTAATATGCAACCTGAACTGGAGAGTTTGAAAGGAAATATGTACTTCACGGCAACATCGACGCATATACGTACATGAATACATGACATGTTTTTGTACTTTGGTAAAATCTGCTTCAGCTCGACTAAAATTGAACCGACTAAAATTCAAGTATTCGTTTACTCGGTATAACTTGAACTCGACCCATCTCTAAATCATTGAATTATCGGTAATCGGTAAAATGTCAAAATATCGGTTTTAACAGACTTACAACATGATGCCAGCTCAAAAATAAAAGAATGAGATATAAAAAACAGAAAATAGATAAAAGCAATGCATTTGACAAATGCCAGGCATGTTAATAGGCACACCCAAAGCGCATTTTAGCTTAAACTATTGTTAGCCTTTAGAACAATGTATGTGACTACTCTATAGACCTACAGGCACATGTGGTCTGGATTGGACATTGGTCATTCTATTTAATACCGTATTGCCGGGAAACCCATTTGCACCTCCAATAAAATGATGTAATGACGCAACTAATTAAAACAAAACTATAGTCACATATGTGACTGGAATGGTGACTGGTGACTGTCAACTTGTCAAATATATATATATATAATTTTGTGTATTCCTATCATACATAACATTACGCCAGGTCCCGAACGGGGTAGGCAAATATCACCGAGTGCCAAATAGCTCTGTCCGTGCAAACCTGACGCGCTTCGTCTACATACACAACTCTCTTCATGCATACGAGTACACGCCGGTTTCTTAATTCCGATAATAAGTCATGACTATCCGGAATTTTGTTAAAATCAGCTCGGACGTCTTCCCCTAATTGCGGCGTAAAGCCCGTTCTTAGCGGTCAAAGTTATGGTCTAATAGACTGTAAGCTTCCCGTGACGGAACAGAAAAATCATTATTAATTATTCTCCAACGAAAACATAACCTATTGAGTATTCACACAGTTCTGTCATCTGAAATATCTGTCAAAAGATATTTCTTTAAGGAGATAAGACAAATCTGGCAAAAAGGTCGTTCGTCTCGTAATCCATCTTTTGTCTCGCTCATTCTTGACGGACAGCTCGAGATGGACGTATTAAATGTTTTGTCCTATCCGGTCTGTCGATCTACATGTGGTCTTAATCATTCATTTTTCTTATGGCGTCATAAAAACCGCTAGATAAACTAGTTATTATGTTTAGTTAGAAAGGCTAATGTTTTTCTATTCCGGATGTCAAATTTAAATTTTTTATTGCATCATAAGTTGCAACATACTCTTAATGACCGTTAACATCATACTGATACAAAATATTAACATTAACTAACTTTGGTCAAAGATCCGACATGTTGCTTGAAAAAAGATGTCCCTGACCTCGTAACTTAGGTGTTTGTTTCAATGGCTAGAATATTACAGCTATTGAGAGACGATTTAATGATTTTCTTTGCTGATAGAAATATGCTTTTTAGTGGTATTTCCGTGTTCGAAAACTGAATTGGTTTAATAGACACCACCCTCATAAATTCTATTAACGCGTTCGCACTAATAAATAGAATAAAAAACTTTCCTATGTTTACATTTAAAATATATTTACCTATATACACATCGCAGTTATTAGTACAAGGCGATTGAATTACTTACTAGAATATCTAAGAAAATAAACGAAAGTACCACAGAGATTGATCGTTTCATCTCTCATCGAACCCTCATTAATATTGATTTAAGATAAACATTTCGCAGCGTAAATAAACGGATGGAATTTAAAACTAATCCAATTTGCAGGACTGCCACGGGCCGGAGTTCGACGACCTGGTCATAACAGACGACGTTCAGAATTACGAACTAATATCCGGATACCAGAACAACACGCATACCACCGTGGAGTTCAGGAGGCAGCTGGACACTTGCGACAGACAAGACTTCATAATTGGTGTAAGTTTATTTACTTTATACATGTCAACAATATTACACACAATTCTTAAACGAAAATTACATTGAAAAGTCCACTCCACCTTGCTGTGCAATATTCTTACACTTTTTAATCGAGGTGAGACGAAATTGCTTCTTAAGACATACCAATACTTGAGTACAATTACATTCACGCCGGTAGGTCTTGAGGATCGTGACCGTTTAGCCTTCGAATAACCTCACTTTTATCTTCTCTAAACAGTCTACTTTTGAAGAGATCCTTTATGATTGTTTCCATAGGCATCCGACAGCCCTCTTCGAGACTCAAAACCCGCGAACTGGAAACACTAAGAGATTACTCGTCTAGGAAAAGCAGAGCGAGTTGTATTAAAATGAGTATACATATATACTCAATATTTCCAATACATGTCATCTCTTAAAACAATTAATGCCCGCTTCATTTATGACGTTTAATTAATTTAACGATAATTAAAATTATTAAACGTTGCTTTCTCATTAACTCGACCATTTTATAGACTAGGGTTTTAAATTTGAACAAGAATTAAATATCTTTCGGAATTAACCGCGTTTTACGCCCCGACACTGAAGAGCATTCCAAACTCTTATTAGTCGTGTTTCGATGTTCAATCTCTGAGCATAAAACATTTAGATGCTATAGGTTTTGTTCATTTTTATTTTAACCTTTCTCGGGAGTGTTTCTAAGTTGCCCGCTAAGTTCTCAGGCATTCTATTTATGGCTATATATAAATTTTCGTACTGATCCGTTCTCCACCTGATTTTGACTGGCTGCTATATTCTGGGTTTAAAATGCTTTGCTTGTACGCAAATGTGACAGTTTTCGTTTCAATGCTTAAAAGACTTTTGCAACTTCTAATATAAAGCGAACCCGAAAAGTTTGAGTAACACTGGTATGTAGTAAAAAGCGTAATTCTGACGTTGGTTACGCATGCAAATTAGGTTAGACTGTTTTACTGCCTATCGTAAGGACGTTTTGTAACTTAAGGTGTATTTATTTATTAAAATTTGTTCACGTGCGACGAATTATTCAAAGTTTGCGCTTAGTCCGCAACGTTTGTTTTTCATATGTGAACAGTCCAAGACAAAGACAATTTGAAATAGGGTTGGCAAACATGCTTTTTTATGACTATATAAGTAACAAATGGGCTATGCGAGTTTGTAAGACTATTAAAATTATGTAGACATTGCAGTCTCGAAAACATCTGTGTTGAGCTAGAATAGCTGATTAGCTGTAAAAAAGCTGGTAATTGTCTTGAAACTATTAAGAGGGAAAGATTAAAGTACCTTATTTTAGAATAGTCATAAAACAATTAAATATACCAAATTGTTGTTGACAACCCTTAGTAATCGGACGCATACGTAACGAGAATGCGGCGTGGTATGTATTGAGGATTGCATGCCGTCTGAACCTTCCATGTTATATATAGCCTAAGTATCTTGTAGGTATATTGTGGCATTCATATCATAGCATTCAATGAACAGCCCAAAATAATAGCAATGGTGTATATTCCTAAATATACAGTGTTGAATTTTTTCAGTTATTTTAGATATAGTTCCGTTCAATAATTGGTATCGTATTTAAACCATAAGGCAGTGTAATAAATAAATATTTATATTAAGGAGTTTTAGAACACTAGTTTTATTAATAAATCATTAAAAGATTTCTTCATATTTTTGCTAATTTGCGACTATAGTTAGTCACAATGTTTTTTGTTTCGTAAATGCACTCGTAAATTACTATCGCACGTAACTATTGTACATGAAACAATTTAATTTGAAATTAGATCTTGGACGTAGCGTAAAGATAATAGTACCGAATGCTAAAAGTTTTTCTAAATTGCCCGGAATAAAGGAAAAACGTTAACAAAACAGGAAGTCGGTTTATCCACATACTCCAAATAAGGGGTGATTTCGAACACACGCAAAAGTTTTTTTTCGGTGTTCCCCACTGGATAGGGCAAAGAATGAGTAAATTCCCGTATTGCCCATAACCCCAGCATAAAATGGCTGAGCGTAACTTTTGCAATACTTGATATGAAAATTTTCGAAATAACAGATACGTGTATTGATTTCTAAAAGTGGTTTCATTAAATAGAGTTAATAAGGCTTTTCTAAACGGTATTTTTTATAGTGTGGTAAATATATTAATTTCTATGCAAATACAAACATTCCTCGTTCATACTTACCGTGTTATATAGAAAAAACTATCTATGTAGTGTTTAATACTCGTGATATAGAAAACCTATCAAGTTAAACTGTATTCTGTTACTATCTTTAGAGGTTACATTCCAAAATAACCCAATATTTTCGACTTTTATAGATAACGTTTTACCTACATCCGACTTAGAAAAAATCTTTATTTTCAGGAGGATACTACACAAGTTCTCTGGGCCTTAGGAGCGGATGGGTCTGATGGACAGCTGCCGAAGCACGTGAAGAGCGGCTCCCGACCCCTACGACTTCTCCAACCCATGTCCAAACCTGATGGTATTCCTCTTAAGTTCTGGGACGTCAGGATCAGTAACGTAAGTTGTCTTACCGGCATTCTTTAAACATTTGGTAGTTAATAGTATTTTTTCCGGTTTTATCGTCATGTTCACGGATAAATGTAATTGTAAAGCGTGTAGATTTTTTTTATTTTCCTTCACCGCTATAACCAGTGATTTTTCAAATAGTGCAAATTTTTTGAAATGAGTAATTTTGAAAACTAAGCGTAATCATTCGAAAAATCTTTCACTGATTTAAAGATAGAGTATAATATGCGATAGAAATAGGCAATTTCTTATTTTGAAAACATACGGAGAGACATAATATTATGAATGTCGGACAACGAGTAGTACCTAATGGTTGATAAGTCTCGTCTTGTGAATAACGCAGGCAAGTGGATAGAGAGCTAACGGACTAAAGTTAATGTTGAATGGAAAGAATCGATTGTCTTATGTTTTCTACATACCTACAGCTGCTAAGGGCTGCTAACGAATAAATGATTGAGTCAGTTTTAGTCACTTGGGGCATTGTCTTGATCACCTGGCTTTACACAACGTAGCGCGACCATAGTTTGCTAACGCTAGAAATATTTTCTTTCTTTATTGAAATAATCATTGTATTCGATGTAATAAAAAAAAAACTCGTATTATGTGTGAGACGCAGTGATAGAATTGAATTTCAAATTGTTCTTCAAAATTGTTACTAGTTTCATTCAGGTCTAATTAGCATACATTTTGAATACCTTACACCTCAAGCTTTAAAGTTCTTAATTTGTCATAGTCGCTATTCGTTGATTGTATTTGTGAGGGCTATTGCGATGTCCCTCGGCGTATTCAAATAAAAATTCGGTTTCCCAGTATGAGTATACGTATGATCTCGAACAAAGGAAAATTAACTGACGAAAATTTACTGTACTCGGTCGCGAACAGGTTTTATATAAGAGAACGGTCCCTTAATACCCCTTAAACGCGGTGGCCGCAAAGGAAAACCAGGACTTTAAGCATCTAACCCACAAGATGGGTCATTACGCCGTTTGTCAAGATAAACAGAGCTCTCGCATTTCCGCATTTTACGGAAAATGTAACCGCTAATGAAATTAATTTCGATTTTAGAATAAATGATTAGGGTTTGGACATTCTTTGGTTGAGGATTAAGTGTTATTAAAAGAGTAAGGATTCTACGAATCTGCAAAAAAATTGCTATAGATTTATAATTCTTGATTTTTTTGTTTTAATTTCTTACACACACACTTAGCGATCTCTGACAGGAAAAGGTTTACTGTTTGCAAATGTCGTCATTATTATTGTCTTTTTCCTATATCATAGAAATGTCAATCCCTGCAGTTTTCATTGACCTTATTATTATCAACAGTTTGACATATAAGTGAATACAACTTAAATTATTATTTCCTTAACTTCAAGTTGAATTGAAGTCATCTACTTGAAGTACTGAAGGTTAATTTTACTGTATTTTTTCTTACTTAGTACTTTTAGTACTGAAGGTTAATTTTACTGTATGTTTTCTTCCAGTTGACAATACCGCACGTTATGGCAACGCTGTTCTGGTGCAAGGTCTTCAAAGCTCCTGAACTACCGAAGAAGCACCACATCGTCGGATACGAACCACTTATCGACAGTAGACCGATAAGAGACGGAAAGGCGGTACTCGAAAAGAACTCTTTGTCGCCAGTCCATCATATGGTCCTATACGAATGTATAGAAGATCACGACAAGAGCCAGTGGAACGAATGGGCGGAAGGACCGGGCTTCTTCGGGCCCAGTCGACCTGGCGAGCTGGTGACCTGCGTCACTCCTATTGCCGCTTGGGCAATGGGTTCAAAAGGTAACATTTTTTTACAATAGAAATCTTTATTGTTTCTTACAAATTAAGACAGACTTTGTTTACGATTTCGTTGCCAATTCTACAGATAATTTAGAATATTAGAGACATTTTATAAATGTGAAGTTTAAATGTACCTACATATATATTTTTGTCCATAATAATGTTTTATCGAATGACATTACTTAAAAATATGCGTACTTAAAGTTAGTACTCTGATAAAAAACACTCTTTACATTATACATAATTACACACTGTGTATTAGATGTTTATCGCCTGTTTCATAGCCTTACGTCGTAGCCCTACGCCCTACAGCAAGGAAATCGTTTTGGAGAAAATGAAAGGTTATTAGTTATACGATGCGTACATACATACTTTGAACGGAGATTTAATAACAACACTCGCTGAAACCGTGCTGCAATATCGTTCATAAACTCCTGTACTTAATTTAACGTGCTCATAATTTGCTTGTGTTAATTTTCATGCTGCATTCGATTATCGACCCTTATAGTATGAGTCTAAGGTGGGATTTAGAATGACTACAAAATAACTAGATTACTATATCTTATGTTAATATTACAGGTGAATTTCTTCCTGAAAACGTCGGCATCCCGCTGGGCGAGAGAGGGGGCGTGTCCTTCTACATGCTTGAAGTTCATTACGACAACCAGGCGTTGCACCAAGGTATTTAGCAACAGATAACATTGAGTAATTTACTCTTAAGTGTATTGTGATAATTAATAACAGCCAGTGAAATCAGATGATACGAATAAAGGAATAAAACGAAATATTAATTGACTATTTAATCGATAAATTAAAATGAATTTATTTTGTTATGAAATTTAAATTAAGCTTCTTAATAAAATTCCCATATAAATTAATGATTGCTATTTTTTTCCATTTTCAGTCCTAGACAGTTCCGGTATCAGGATCCACTATACGCCATCGTTGCGGGCTCATGATGCGGCTCTGCTGGGCGCCGGTGTGGGGATATCTGCTCTACACATGATACCTCCGAAGCAAAGGAATTACAGAACAGTGGGGATATGTAGTCAAGAGTGTACCAATAATGTAAGTTAATAACATTTTTCTTATGACTTAATAGTCATGCAAATGCATGTGAGATATAATTACAGCAATTAGGATTATCCCCAAACTTGTTGTCATTAAATAACTGTAGAGCATATAATTACTGTGAACTGGTGATTATGCGCCCTAAAGTTCGTTCAGTGAGAGTTGATCCAGATATCGGGATAGATAAAGTAAGCCGTAATAGACTCGGAACTGAATTTGAACGTTATTTAATTTCGTAGAAATTCACTCGGCTTTCAGACGAGGTAATTCTAACTTACGAAACACAATAGCATGCTATTTCTGACTAAAAGGAAGACTGATCCTTTCTTTAGTACTGTAATAGCAATGTAAAACTGTAATAACAATAATAAAGTAACATCACGCCTGTAATCCCCGTAGGGGTAGGCAGAGGAGTGTAGTACACCCCCACATTTCACCAGTTACGTTTAAGTCCCAAATGGAATAGGTGGTGAG
>DWUN01000104.1:0-31570 GCA_018249975.1 Passova gellias
TAAATAAAAGTCCGCGACAGCATATGTCTAGCTTTTAACGTTAACCCACTATAATCATTTTTATGGTTAACAAAATAGTTTTTAAATAATACATTATTTGCGAAGATGTTTTAATAAACATGATATTAATCCTAATCCAAATTAATAAGTTATTTATCACAGGCACTTAGTTTTAAACATATTCGCCCTTGATAGTATTTCATTCTACATTCCTACATTTTATCCTAGAATTCGCGCGGTCGTTATTTACACGAGAGAAACTTTGTGACACATTAATTTCCACGCGGGCGAAGCCGCGGGCTAATCTAGTATGAAATATCATCACAATCGGTTCAGCGGTTTGACCGTGATGTCGTCACAGACAGACAGACAGAGTTACTTTCGCTTTTATAATATTCGTATGGAGTAATATGGATGTACTTAATTTATTGTATTGCACATTCACTGGCCGTAGACGTAGTCGTCGGTCGTCGCCGACTTGCGTTTATCGCGGATCGATCGATGCCCTAGCGATGCCCTGGCGATGCTCCTTTTCGGATCACTAAAAAGTGATCGCGTCGTGAACGCGTCCGCGTGAGACGAGTATCGTTATCGGCTCCGAACCCGAGCCGCCGACAATTTCGACGATTGCTAGAATTAAACTTTTTAAAGGAGATATGTAGTGTTAAGCTGTCGACGTCGTGAAACAAACCGACGTTTACTAGCTTTTTAAGTATTCGTATTGCGGACGCTCCGGTGGCGACGTCGCGAAGGCCGCCGTCGGAGCGGAGTGCGTATGGCGGGCGCGCTCCCTGCGCTCTCGTGGGCCGGCGAGGCGCGCGAGGCGCTCGGACGCATCCCGCACGCTCTGAATGCACTGTCTGCGGACGAGCGGCGGAAGGGAGCTCTCTCGATCGTAGGTGACGGATCGTGACACTGGCGCCGTTAATGAAACCACACAGTCCAAAGACAAAGAAGAAGACGTTTATTAGCACGAATATGGGTTCATATAAAGATGTTACAGGATTATTATTTCGAGCCATATTTTGCCTTTAACGACGTACGAATTTAAGAAATGGAACAATTATTATTACCAATTTACCAACAGACGACAATTAACCATTAACAAATTATTGTTACTATATAATTTATTACACTAAAATTTACGCACATGACATTACAAACCGTGAGTCTGGTTGGTACCCGGCAATGCACATATATCGAGACCCGGGGTCACGTCGGCTTCGGTGCAATGTAGACCGAGAGGAAAAAATTCCCTTGTACGCGATGTAACGCGTCGTGCACCTCAATCGTAGGCGGCGAGCAGGCGGAGCGCTGGGGCTCCGCGCGGCCGCGTCGGGAGCATTCATAACCGATCGTTCGTTTCATGGCGTCATGCGGTCGGTCGCAGGGCTCCTCTCCGCTGGCAAAGGCCTGCGATCGGTTCGCGGCTCGGGGGCTACGGGCCGCGTGCGCACGACGAGGAACGAGTTCGTTCCACGGAGGGCTTCACGCGGCACCGCACTTGACTCGCCGCGTTTTGTTTTTAGACAATAATGAATAGTTATTAGGTATGAAATATATGGGGCCAGCTCCACATGCGGCCACCCGACCCCAGAGCGGCGCGCGCTGCGGTCCCGCCCCCGACCCGCTCCGGGCATCCGAACCCCCGATCGTTCTTATACTTTTTGTCATCAATAATAATTGCCCTAGGCCGGTACGGAATCAGTTTTCGTAACATCAAAAACGTAACATCACGCCTGTAATCCCCGAAAGGGTAGGCAGAGGAGTGTAGTAACACCCCCACATTTCACCAGTTACGTTTTTAAGTCTCAAATGGAATAAGCGGTGAGCCTATTGCCATGCACCGGGCACACGTCCAGACTCTGAGTCACTATTAGAAATACTAAATTAGAAAAATCCAGCAGTACCCAACCCGGGATTTGAACCCGGGACCTCCCGATCGATCCCGACCGTTTTCACTCTTATAATACCCATTTTAGTCTCGAGAGGGAATCGAACGACTGCCCTCGGCTTCGCGGCCGGGTGTTCCGCCCGCCCGCCCGCCGGCTCCGTGGTCACCGGCCGAGTGCACGCTCGGCTCGTAACTCACGTGAGTTTGTTTTGTGACAGGAAATGCGCGTGAGTGGAGAGCCTCCGCGGCGCCCGTGAGGCCCGCGCCGCCCCCGCCCCCGCCGCCCGCGCCGCCCGGCCGGCCCCGTGTGAGTACCGCCGCCCTCACTGCACGCTCCACCGTAGCGACGTACATAAAGCTGTTTTATCGTTGCTTCGTGAAATAAGTATGTAATACACGCGTGCACGTAGCTATAATAATTAAATGTAAAGGACGTTAGATAAAGCAATTATTTGTTACTATACTGTATAAACCGCACAACGATCAGATTTTATTTATAACATGATAAAAATAGACCCACGTAGTCAAAGGCGTCACGGACGGGAAGCGTGGGGTTCAATGACCTGCTGATAATCCCTCAGTCTATTGGTAGTTTACACACGAGTTAATTGAAAAGTCAGTTAATTGAACAACTCGTACAAGCGACGCCGTACAATCATTAGCGTGATTCAGGACGTCGTGCAGGGTCATCTCTGGTGTCTTCATAACCATTAAAATATATAAAGCTTATTCGAAGTGGTCTCCATTGACTGCGATACAGTCCTTTAAACGGTGAGGCCAGTTATCAGTAGCAGCACGCACTCTTTCTATAGGAAAATTCTTAATTGCCAATCATATGGATTGTTTTAGGGACTCCAAATTATCATGGCGCTTAGAGCAAGTCTTACTCTCTAAAACTGACCATAAATCATAATCCAGTGGATTAAGATCAGGATTAGATGACGGCAAGTCTTCAGCCCTGATGAAGTTCAGAACGTTCGTTTCTAACCAAGATTGGGTGGATCGAGCTGTATGACCCGCGTCGAGTCTTGCTGAAAGGACCATTCTTGGTTATTGAACATAGTGTTGTTAAGGGGCTTAAGTACCTTCTCCAGAATGGTATTTTGATATACTTGTGCCGATGTCTTGATACCTTTTTCATAAAAATGTGGCATAGTCACTGCTTCATAGCTAACACCCCATCAAACCATCACTGAAGTCCGATAATGCCCACGTTCTACGCTGTTGACTAATTGGGATCCTTCTTTAGAGCTTTTAGTATAAATAAGTATTAAGATCATTTTGTTTGATAAAATATTGCTCAATTATAAAAAAAAATCTCATCCGTACACAAAACTTTTCTGTGACCTCCCTTTGCGTACCGCTTAACTAGGTGTTTTGATTTTTACCACCCTATTCTTTTTTTAATCATCACTTAGGACATGACCAGTGCGTCTCTTATAAGCTGGAAGTCCGAAGTCATCTTTTAAAATATGCGACACGGTTCTAGGTGATATCTTCATCTCCCGAGATAAAATCTTTTGCTTTCGGGCAGGAGTTTTTCGAATTTTTTTCTGTATTGCTTTGCTCGCCTTTTTCTTACGAACAGTACGTGGACGGCCAGATCTTTTTCTGTCACAAATAGAGGAGGTTTCGTTGTACCTGTCAATAGTCCGGTACACAAACATTTTACTAATACCAAGCGTATGGAGGGTTTTAAAAATTGTATTTGGCACCGTACCTTCTGTATGTAGTGAAATCACAGCGATCCGGTACTCCTTGTCACCCCACTACATTTTAAGATTACAAAATATTTTAGAAAATATAGATGCGAAAATTAGAAAACACGATGAACAATCATATAAAACTGACAGATTTCAAATTCAAAAGTAATATTTCGTTTATTTTTGATTTTACCAGTATTTATGGCCAGACTATGTATAGTGTGCTTAAACATAAGAAAATTATTATTTCTTTTCTGTACAGTACTAATGCTAATAAAGTTAAGTGAGAATCTGATGCCCCTTGTGCTGACTGTGACACTTCTATCCATTATAGTGTTTTAAAAACTAACCCTAATAAGTATAGAAACAAAATTACACAAATAAATTACAGATTCTGCTTCGAAATGATTAAAGATGAATTTATATTTCGATAAGAGAATATAATTCCCATAATTTCCACAAGATTTTGAACAAAAATTCGCTAAATATCATCGCATGAGCAATACAAATTTGAAGTAGTTTATGTACCCACGGTAAAGATGATGTCATTAAGGTAGTAATGAATGGCTTTATTAATAATAAAAACGCAAGAAACGATCAACCAACATAAAGGAATTCCTCGTCGAACGATGAATGGTCCACGGGCATCGTTCTTATGCGAGCATGTCGATCGTTTTGTTTGATCGTATATAGGTACTTAATGAAAAAGCGCGTTTACTCTCAGGTGCACACCTGTTAAGGCGCCGAGGCCGTGGGATTACGGCAGCAGGTAGAGCTGAGCAAAACGTTTATATTTTGCTATGAGAAGAGGTTTTTATGACCACTACCCGCACCGGCAGTATGAATAGACTATTACTTTCACGTCTAAGTATTAGAAATTATAGTCTTTTTTTAATTATATTGGAATTATGATGAGGTGAATTTTATTGATATCTACAATATTCAATATGCGCTTTAAGTCGTATGAAAATTTTTAACTTATGAAGCGTACGAGGGATTTAATGCTGTCGCTTTTAAAGAAACGATGTTTAAATTTTGAGCAGAATGTAATCGAAACTTGGTAGGTACAAGCGTGGAATTCAGATCGGTCACGAGATTTTATTTTCTGTGCCTTGCGCAGTCGAAACATAAAGAAAGCACAAAACGTTTTATGTGTAGGCAGAGGCCTACTCAGATATGTACTTTCCGTGTTTCAATTTTTGCCCATATCGGGCAGTGGTTGTGTGCCGCCGCTTGTAGACAGATTCAGATATGCTAAGAACGTGCCGATCGGAGCCGCGGCGCATGCGCACGCTGCGACCGTTGTAGGCGTGAACATCGCGCAGCCACCTCGCGCTTTGCAGATTTATGCGTACTCATAGATCTTGACACTGCTTACGCCCTGCTCACTGTACCCTAAATCGCATATTATGTACCAATACAAACTAAGTGAAAGTGACAGTATTAAATCGTTACTCTCTAGATTCTACCTGCCTAAAAGATACCTATGAGTGTGTTTGCATAAATATTTAAGGTTTCTTTGTACTTTTAAACACGTATTGAAAATTATTCCTTTTATAAAAACGATTGAATAACCGGGTATGTGTGATTTAGTGCGTTGTTGATTTTATCCACAATCCACGCCGTTGTACAATACACCAAATAGCGCAATTCGAAATTCCATTAAGCTTTTGAATGCGAATGGAAGAACATTATGGAAAAAATCCGACGCCGCTCTGAAACAGGTTATTGTTCAAGCTTTAAGGTGGAACAATCTCACTGTTGTGTTTCCAGTTAACCGTGACAAACGGAGATGTGTAGAGGTACCTGTGAATTTGCTTTGATACTCTTGCTCATGCGCCGAGATAAGCCGTAATACATACCTTATATCGACTGTTTCGTACTGAGTTTGTACATTAATGTAAATTGTTTAGTCTGATTTTTTGGACAAGAGTATCAATTTTGATGTATATTTCTAATCTGTTACAGCTGGAGAGGAGTAGTTCTCCGGCTGCCGTTAACTAACACATCTATCGCTACAAACTTCCAGTATCTGCTCCTTTATGAAGGTTGCACTATTTCTGGCAATCTGGTATTAGCCGCAGTTCATAGTAGAAATAGTGACATGTTGAGAGGTATAATATTTTGTTTAAAGTTTTGCAATATGTTAGTAACTATATGTATAGTGCTTATTTAGCAGCGTCTTGCGCTCCGCTGATTCACTGAACTGCGCAGAATTATTGTACACCTCAGCTGACACGTTTCTTTAAACGTGTGTATTGGTAGTTTACGGGTATAAATCGTCGATTACGGTAAATCAACACTTGTCACAGAAAAAAAGATCAAGTTCTTAATAAAACAGTTTAATTGAAAGACAGTGTTTCTGATGAAAAAGGTTATTTAATTTATATACTTGAGCGACGGTAAGAACTGTATATGTATGTACATATATGGATAATTGTAGCAAAACCATAATTGGTACCTGCTGTGAGTTTGTGTATATTTCGAAAGTTAGGCATTCACCTCTGTTTATATAGCGCGTGATTATTAGATACCAATGTATCAATTTAAACTGAGATTAATACACAGAAATACTTGATATACAATTGTATCACGTGGTGACCGATATTAAAGCACGGCCGTGATCAGGGATGTGATATTCAAAAGTGTGCAAGCTTGATAGCGCACGTCCGAGGTCCGAACGACGTGCGGATGTCCTCGCTTCAGATAAGCCACCTTAACCTGTCTTTCTTATCTTCACATTTTTATCACAGTTTCCACGCAAATAATATAATACCGGAGGTATAGCATATTTTGGAGTAAACTCCTACGATTAGTGACGTTTTTTGTATATATGTATTTAGTAGAGAAACTAGCAAGTTGTAAAAATATTCATTTATTCTGTTTTACTGCATTTAGAACCAGGTATGAGTTAAATGCACTTCTCATTTCATCTGTTATTTATGCTCAGATTACAATTCATTGGTAAAGTGGAATTAGCCCAGTCACGAAAGAACTTTTTCTTTTTCACGTTGCTTATTCTGAAACCATGTAAGCAAGCTGTATTGATAGGTTAAGTTTATTGTAAAAGATCAAAGTGCACCTAGAGAATGAATGTTCAATAAACCGATTTTAATAATTTACACATACAGACATAATTTACAGGATCCTGTAAGATATGGGTATGCATAGAGGCCAATCTGCTGAGGGTCATTAAAGCGAGAGCAGAGTTTTGGTTGTTTGATCCCGTTATCAAAACTACAATTATTATTTAGACAATTAAACTGGTTTAATGCTAATTTATATTTACAACTTAATGTTTGTGTATTTTGTAAAAAAAATGTCAATTCTTTCTACTGTAAAACTATTTTTTTATGTAATTGAGTTAAGTTGACGTAAGAGATCCATAGAGTAACATGACCAGATATTTGCGAAGGTCGCGATAAGTGCGATGGCGGAGTACTTCCGGCCGCGTGGTCGGCACGTGCGGGGGCGCAGGATGCGCACATGGGACCTCGCCACCCCTCAATATCACACAATCTAATAAAAAAGGATATTACGTTCGAATCACATAATTGCTATGGGAACTAAATATATTAAGTACTACAATAATAACAATAATTTGGATTCATAACCTTTTCAATGTGAGTACGTAATATTTTTATGTATTAGAAAGCTTTGCAGATGGTTCCATTTGTATTTTTGTAGCAATATCGCGAGGTAATTAATATCTTACATTAAACGTCTTTAATAAAATAACTTGCACCAAGCGATCTTCATTAAGTTACGACTCTAATATAATTATAATTAGGGTGACTTTGAGATCACCATATAAACAATATGAAGTACCCAATTGCATAAATAAATTCTATTTTAGGCATGTGATAGTCATAAAGAATGACAATTTACAAGTGAAAAGCGGTTACGAATGTGCGGAATAAAAAGGAATAATTCTTGCTTGATGTGATAAACGGTGACATTCATAAAGGTGAAGAAAAAAATTAATTCGCGAATTCCTTAAGTTATTGGCACAAAAAGGGAAAATTTAAGACGTGCCAAGTCAGACAATGCGAAGTGGAGTTAATCTTGCGGCGATCAATAAACTCTCTGATTACACATTCATGTAATACCTCGTACCTCACAAAGATATCCCTTGTCGCGCGGCCGCTGTGGGCTGTGGGCTGTGGCCACGCGTCTTTATTTGGGTGCGTGACCAAATTATGTGAATATTAAACAAGTTAAACATGTAACAATGACTGTACGTGGAGTCTTAATCGCACAATTAAAGACCTATTTAAATTCATTATAGCGATCGCTTGGAGCTTTGTTTATTAGCGGTATTCCCTGCAGCATTTCAAGTTGAATTCCTGAATTCATAGTAATGATCAACTTACATGTCGTTTCGGGGTTTGGGTATCTGTGTGCTCAATTATCCATGTGTTCCAACTGTAACAAAATATACACCATAAACGCTATTTATATTAAATTAAGTTTTAAATTGCTCCATTAATCATAGATTGTTATGAATGCAAAGTGTAAAAATTTTTTTTTAAGTCTGTTCACTAAAACCTTTTTTTTTCTGTTATTTCAACATAAAAGATGTTACAACACACTCAAAAGTGAAATAAATAAATCATCATTTGTAACCGATATCTACAGTATGTTAGTGTTTACGTTTAACCTAAATAAATATAAGCTTTATCACAAATACTGTTTATCACTATTTGATGTCCTTGACATACGGAACGAACATATACCTACATACTCGTATGTTTACTTGTAAATTTTTGAAATGGAAATGTTATAGTAACGTCTATTTAGTATATTCCGTTGATATGGATATTCGATATAATATTGACATGTGGGTCAGTAAGGAACTATAGAATACAGACTGATCTCTCTTGTTTAAAAAAATATGCCAGCTGACCGTTTCCCTTGCATTGCCGTTATAAATTGTTCACGGGAAGGCTGGACTGGGAAGTGACACGATCTAAATCGGTCCATCTGTTGGATTGGGCCTGTGTGGCCGGTGGTCGAGCGTCATCTGCAAACTGCCTGCCGACCCTTGTTTCACTTTTATTGTAAGGATTAATTAACGACACTTGCTCTGGTAGTTAAATTAAAACGGCAGAAGCTCTGCCGTTAATTGGTTAAGATAGGATGAACCATTTCAAATTTTGACTTTACCTACATAATTTACCTATTTTAGGTATCAGATGACAGGAAATGGATAGGATATCGTAGATATACCATTACTTAAGTTTTCGGCGACTACGGTAAGATTTAACAAAACTACCCATCAATTTTAATGAGTTTGGTTCAAAATGCGTATTTATTGGTATTGATCATCGATCTCGTTGGATTCTTTTTATAGGATACAGAAAAACATTGATATATCATTATGAGGTTCTTAATCAATTACGTTGGTAATGCACTGACGTAATCATTTAATAAATCTAAGTGTTTTATGTCACGCATGGGTTTATAATACGGAGATCCATACCGATGAAGGTGTTACCTTACATTTCTATAAAGATAAGGCCCGTGTTCATAAGCATGTGAATGAAGTTAATAAGCCTTTATTCGGATGCGCGTCCACGAATCAAGGCGACGATCTCACGTCTTCACAAAGACTCTACGTTTGACAAACATGTTGCTCTCTCGACTTATTTCCGATGACACATCTCGCGTCTTCATCACTCATTTGAAACGGGTGACCATAGAAACGATAATCGCCCTCGGAATGTTATCGTTTTATTGTTCACAATAGTTCACTAACTTCCTTCAGATACTGTCACTATAGCGCTTTCTATCGGATTATAGTGTTAATGATAATATTTTTTGACGGAACTTATACAGGTTAATTTAATAAAAACTATTATCTATAATTGTAAAGGGTAGCTATTTCATTTCGAATTTTAATAAGACGAATTAAGCATCTCAAAAGATCCTAAAATAAAAAGCATATTGAACAAAAACCTCGACCAAGCAGCCAGCACTTCTCAAGACACACCTGCTTGCCGTTCGGAGCTCTAAACAGTGAACACAATAAGAGCTATTGAAATGTTCAACAAAAATAGCGGTCGATAGACAGCAGCACTATATTGAATTAACTCGAAGTCGGAACAATGCTTACATCGATATCTCTACCTACTTTCTTTTGGGGAAAGACAACAGTTCCTTCTCGAGAAGACGCTGACAAGCGAGCATCGAGACAAAGACGATCGACAGCGGTTGGCTGTAATGCACAAAGGTCAACTTGGTTCGAGATCACCTTACATTGCTGTGTCGACTGCGCTAGTGCGTCGTGAGCCGGCGAGCCTCGGCGTACACTTTTGTGACTCGACGAGGACGAGCATTATCGCGCGATCTGAAGCGGAGATGCCTCTCATAATGCGTTCAGATAAACCCGCATTGTGTCGTGTGCTCTCTATAACAAGAAGAATATTCCATGAAAGGAGCGCGCAACGCAACAGGTACATGCCCCCGCGATTATCTTCTAGTTTAGGTGACGTGTGGTCGCTTCTTTTGAATCTTGGGTTTGTAATTATCTGATTTATTTCAACTTTCATACAATATTCATACATATACCTACAAAACGATTTCGAAACTACATTGTCAAAGAACAAACTATAGAACATACAATATGTCCCATCCTCTACCTAAAAGCATAATAACGTTTGTTATTATTTTTCCTGAAATTTCGAATGTTCATATCCCATTAATTAAGGATATTCTATTTTCTGAATAGAAGCGTTTTCGAGAAGACTAGATTTTCTTACTTTTCAATTATATTTAATATAAAAAATATATTGGTCGGTACCTGTAAACTGGGCTGTGACACGTTTAACGGCAGAGAATTAAACAATCCCGGCTGACTCACAATACCGGTTGGCTATAAAGACAACAGAAATTATCTGTGTCTAGTTTATTTCCCAGACAAAGCGCCATGTTGCTACGATAGAACAATTCAAAATTGTTTGTGTTTATTACCGCGTTATATATTAAGGCTGATTCATATTCTCGGGACTTATTGGAAGCCGAACTATGATAGATCGCTAATCGTAATGTTCAGTCTCTTGTATCCCGTGCCTTATATTTTAATAAATATGCATTACATTTACTACTAACGTATACGTCAATATTAACTTTGAGCAAATGGCAAAAACATTTTCACCGTGTTATGCAGTTTGATAACGCAATAGGTGTACCTACTTCTTTGTCATGTCTCCCCGAGCACGTGATTTATACTAAGGTGAGTGGTTGTGATAGGGTTTGCCTAAAATGTTCTTAATTTTCCTCGTTCACGGCGATGTGTGGTACGTCGAAGCGGTCTGCTGCAGCGTCGCGAGGTACCTGCCTGCGGCGCGCTATGGCCACTCGCCAGACTGGGCCACCCAGCGCGGCTGCCCCACAAAGCCAATGCGACCGTGATCGCATTCACGCAATCCACTAAGGAACTCTAATAAGTTGTCTGCCTACCCACTGCTTGTATTGTCAGATAGTGAATGACATTGCCTACATTTACGCTGTTTAATATTGTTTTCGCAGGACTACCGGCTTCACCGCCTTCGCCCCGTTGTATTCAAATATAGTACGTTTCATTACGACTCAAATACAAGTTACAGTTATGGATATAACATAGTGATGCTTTTATAGTCGGTACACGCAATGCCATATCTCTAACATGATAGAAATATATTTGCCGACGAAGTGTATCACAACCATAAATATAGTTAAAGCCAGTACGTGTACATATCTCAATCAGTACTTCAACAAATGTTCTACAGTGGAAATAATGGTTATATTAATGTATGTACTATACATTAAAATATATAGTGTTTTGTCTTGCCGATAAACTTATTTATCCAGGTACGGTATAAAATTTCATATATCATGTACTTACATTTAATTTCTTACGATCTTATTTCATCTAATCTAATCATCCATACCTCCACCGATAACCGCTAGTGGCATGTGATTTAATTAAAATTGACACGCAAAAACTAGTTATGTACCTAGGTACAGTAATAAATAATTGGTATTAGTATTATGAGCTAGAAATTATGATCGTGCAGTAAATCAAGTTGTAGTTGGCTTTCCATGTGGTGCAATTAAATCATAAGTAGCGCTACATTCAGAATACACGCTTACTGACTGACTGACTGACTGACTACTCATAACGATAACATTTCACTGGCTCTAGATCATTTACAACATTTTTAATAACTCCTCATTTGTACGTTGATTAATATTTATATCGCAGTGCCTGTTCTCTTGCATATCACTTACCGGAGAAAAAATCCCTTTTCAGCTCTACCGTTTTGCCTGTTGTACAAGGTTTTGATGAGATTGTGACATTCGAACAATTGCGAGTTGGGACTCGGACTTAGTGGTATATATACGTGACTCGGACCAACGACACGAATATGCCGTAATGTTCAATTACAATAATAAAAGTGTTAAGTACCTACCGTTTCCCCTCACATCGTCACATAATAATTTTTTGGGCCGCGATTTTCGTAGAAAAATACTCAAAGGCCAGTATAAGACTAAGAACACGACTGAAAACAATCTGTCTGTATTTTTTCATGATGTGTGACACCTGTTACTTTGCGCGATTATTTTTGAGCACTCTGTGGTTCCGATCCATCATTAGAAATATAGGAATGCATGTGACAAGTAATGAACAGGAAACCATCTTAGACGACCCAAGTTTGTATCACTAAACGGTTGCATGGTATACAAAACAAAACCCATGCTGATTGCCTTTGGCTCAGCAGACACGGTCATTACAAATTGCACACATAAGCTAGTTAAGGTTGTAATATTTGACCACTGATAGCTGTGTTTCGATAAATAATACTATTTAATATGAGCATATTATCTATCCGATTCATTTATTTAAAGGGACTTTACCGACTTACTACTCCTGATCGCGTACCTAGATCCTAATTACTTACGTACACAATGCTCGTGTACCGGAAATGTACATTGAAATAGTAGGCACGTACCTACGCATGGACGTAAGTACTTACATAATATATTAAAATGAATGTATTGATATTAGTTTGGTAATTATTAGAACGTATGTAAATATCCATTGAGCAGGAGGTTCAAATGATCTTAAACTTTGTACATACTACAAATGGAATTACTGGTACTTACTGTTTGTAAAAGGTGCGAGGCAGACACATTGACTAACGAGGGCAATTAATTGAATATTCACTGGTAGCAACAGGGTGCAAAGAATATTTTGAAACGCACAAAATATATTGTACTAATCTTAGCGTGTAGATTACTGACAGAATGGCTAAAGATGTAAAGATGTGATGTTAAATACAATTATATGAAGCTGTTTGATAAATCCCAAACTTTATCAGAATATACTAAAAAAAGCAGGATCATGTGATCGTGCTACCTCTGTGGTTTAATTATATGACCAGAAGTACTAGAAATATTGCCCTCCTGGGCATACACTGATCCTGAGTACGCTTCGTGTATCCAATTACTAATCCAGTAGTTCCTTTAAATTACTACAATTCCTACTACGCGCTTGAACTTTCTTTATTTAATATAATTTGGGATTGCATTAAACGTTATATAACATTAGAATTGTTTCGAAAACTTTCAGATCATTCATTTCTTTTACTCGCTAATAATAAAATGATATTTTAAAACGTAAACATACGGTCAGATTTCATTACTTATGCAAGACAAGTGAAATACTGGAATCACAATCAATCGATCTTTATCTCCACACTATTTTTCATTATTACTCAAAACAAGTCGAGGTCCTTTTGTAAGTGGAACACGAAAGTACATGATGAATGGCACATCAGAGTGATAAGTTATTCCATTAAATATAGGACAAGTGATGCGGTAACTTACCAGCGAAGCATCGATTTCACTGTTTCATCGGCAAAGCATCGATTATTGTTAGTTTGCGTAACGGCTTATGCTCCCAACTCGATACCCAATGCGGCCACTCTGTGTAAATCGGTCCAATTATGCAAGTGTCTCGACTAGAAAATGAGATGGCCCGTGCGATATTTGAACTCGATTGATTTACTTACGTAATCGATGCCGGAAACAATGTCACCAGTGAATTCTAAGAAGCGAGCAACTTATTACGATTTGACACTCGTTTGAATGAACTGTCCGATACGTACTGTACCGTCAGCATTGACTACGGTAATTACTCATGTCCTCATCATAAACGTTTAATAAAGAGACAGCGCTTTCGACTTATTTATAAATTTAAAAATGCAGGTAATGTAAATTTCCTTTATATTTCACGTGTAATTTGTTATAAATAAAAGAAAATTTTTGTTAATTAATATTCAATCATACTCTTCATTTGAATTAAATTTTTATTTATTATAACGTATTGCTGATTTCAGCCCTTATGTATCAGTAGTTTTCTATAATCATCTTGGATGAATAGTAACTTGAAGTGATCGTTGATTGTAAATGTCTATGTTATTGCTAGTTGGCAATTTAACGCAACTAAATCGACGAGTAATTCGGAGCAAATTCGTAATAAGCATATAATTAAGATGTTGAATAATATTGGACGCTCTAGTTAGCTGCTTATGTCACTACCATCTTCGAACAGCCTGTGCTATATTTATCGCGATCCTCTTTCCTTGTAACCCCTCACCTGCGCGTGCGCATCCCCTGACGGAATTTCGAGCCCTCCTATGTTCCGCATCTCACGTAAGGCGACATTTCACGTCGCGCCGGTGATAACCCTCCCTTTCGAAAAGCGGAGCAACGAACTCTGCTCCCCTCACGAATTCAAAAACTATCGGAACCACATGTTCTTGACCTTCCTTCACCTTGTCGTTGCTCGAAAATATTTTTTTTAAATGAGCAAAGGGACAAAAGACTTATTGGTGAAATAATTTTGGATCGTTTACCCTTATAGAATATTTTAGTGAAATAAAATTATATATCATCTCTGTTAATTTGTGCAAATTAATTAAAACTTCGATTTGTAATAACATTCTGAAGATACGCCAATCTCGATAGTCTTAGTGTTCCGCATGCCCTACTTCACCGAAATATATGTTGTATTATGACTTCATGACGTGACAGACTATGATCTAATATAAGAATAGACGGGAAGTGATGCATCGTGAAATGTAGAAGGTCCAAGTATGTCCAAGCCATTAGCTTCCGCGCTTGGCAGCGGCCGCGCCCGCTCTTGGCTCATGTAAACGCCATAATCTCCGCTTGACTGCACTTTATAATCGCAGCGTATTGTTTCAAGTCCATTATATTGTTCGATGTGATCTTCTGATAATTTTAGTACTCTTGAGCGATACTTCACTCGATTGAGCGGAACGAAAATGAACTTTACTGTTCTGATGCTGCTTTTCAAATTATTAAATACATGCACTCTTACATATTAAGATTTGTATAGTCCTTGTGAATAATTTACTTATTCATTGAGTTTTGTATAACTGTAAATTCCGAATACATTGAAAAGTCACGTGAAACAAACTCTCAGAGGCATGTAGAATAATTCAGATATTGGTAACAGTCGCCTTTGTTGCGGTATGAGCAGACTGGAATGATGCAAACTAGACGTAAACTTAGTTTATCAGTGCAGACGTTGAGCGTGCGGAGATAGGTGAGGGTGACAGTAATTGACAGGTCGGCAGTCGCAGGACACTTGACGCACGTGCGAGAAGACTCGGCCCCCGCACTAAGCAGGATGTCTTTAAATAGACTAAATGCCTTTGTAAAGGCATGCCTTCCGAGGGTGGCGGCATCCGGCAACGATCGCGCACACGATTCACTTCTAAAGAGGAAATTTATAAATAACTTCTTCAATTATTCAAAACCATTGAACTATAAACATGAAATGCTCCTTGCCTCTGACTCAGTGCCCACTGAGAATCGTTTGCATCGCGTCGCTACCGGACTCTTATCAAGCATCTTGCCGACACACTGTTTCACGGAATGCCTATTGTTTGATTAATAACCATGCAGTTCTGTCTCTAAACTATTTGGAACACTTTGTAGCTGCGACGTGGGAGAAGATTTAATAATACAAAATGTTTGCTATTTACAAGCATTTGTTAAAATGTATTTAGATTAAATACTTACACTTATAGCCCCACAATGAAATTCCCTAATTGTCAAAGACATGAACAAATACTTACATCTAAAACAGATATTTCAATTCTGTGTAGAAGACTTAAAAGATACTCATTGAAGCAGACTGTACTTGCACCGTGCAATAACTCATACCTTCCATGAAGAAATCTAGTTCATGTAAGCTACGGGGTATCTACACTACATGTTTACTGTGCAAGAATAAATATACTTAATATTGCTGTTGTCACGGCCTGAATTTTATTTATGATTGAACGACAATGTTTTGATTGCACCTAAATACCTGAGAGATGTTGTATAATATAATATAACTGTGTTTTTGCTTGACTAGGTATGCGGAATACACGAGTAAAGTCCATTAGTAAATTATATAATAGCTAAGCTGAAAGACAGTTGTTAGAGAATTTTCATGCTTACATCAGTGAGAACACGTCAATTAGTGTGGTAAACACCGACCTTTCTTGATTTACATATATAAAAGGCTGCAAGGTTGACTCTGAATCTCTCAAATATACATACATAGCGAGTAGTCGGCTCTATAGCAGTGGAATTTCAGTCAAATATAATATTCCATGATAATGAACTGTGTCACGGAATAAAAGTTGGACCAGCTTGAGAGCAACGACGCAATAACACTGAATAGACACTGCAGACGTAGGGTAAGCAATATGCTTACGTTCTCTGCACGTGAGGGTCCGGAGGGCCACCTTTGAAAACAAGTAAGTATATTATTATTTGAATAGAAATATGGCTGTGACCCGTAAAAACAAGTGTTTCCGGTCGCGCAACTACTCGTGTGCGGTATGTAAAGATGAATAGCTTATTATATTTTTACAAATTGAGGACATAACATAACATAACGCAACAAACTTGAGGACTTAGCTGAATAGGTTGTCTTGATTTCGACGTAATGTTCATATACTAGGTAGTTAATCATTACATTATGTTTAGTTACCAATAACATTTTTTTAACATACATATGTAGCTATATCATATTTATCACGGTTTTTATATTGTCTATCTATTTAGAACATTAACAAATAAATCCTATAGCTGCAAAATCTATTACGTCTGACTCACTGTGTTTTATTACAATTAATTGTATTCTGTATTGAGTTGTATTGTTCTGTATTGTACCTACTTGTTCAACATACTTTAGTGATACCCAAGTAATTCTGAACTGCTTATCAAAAATATGTAGATAGCACGCTGAACCCACTACATAACCGGTCGTTTAACAAATCCCGCGATCCAGTATTGTCAATCGCATTCGGTTTTCACGGATTGAATGGGTGAGAGACGGAGAGCGGCCGCGCGGCGACATTCGGCTCCTTGTAGGGTGACCAAGAAAGAGGACAATCCTTATAATATAATTTAATCTTTATCCTTATCCTTACTTGTGTAAGTAGAGTAGTAATGGTCTTTTGATATTACAACTAACACGAGGATTTGAATTATATTAAGATTAATTGAAATAAACAATTCATACATTTCATGTTTCATGTATATCACTAGCTTTTGGTTGCGCATAAATCAAATTTCCAAACACCAATAAATGCAGTATTTTCTTTTATTAATCAAGAAAATAAATCTAGAACATTTTTATAATAATCAAGCATTGTTCATTTACTGATATGATTGAGAATCTGATTGTGATCTGACCGTTTTAGAACTCGTGGCGTGTAGCTGTTAGTTCTAGGGGTATGTTTTACCATATAATGATACGTCTGTCCCGGTACATTTACTACTAATGCTAGTCCTAGCGAACGATCGCTCACAATAACAACGAGTTCCGCAGGTGACGACTCCACTCAATAGCGCTCATTACACCTCCATTCAACACTTCCATACCTTACCGGGACAACCTGTTCCCATTTAAATACTCTAAGAGCTATGTTATTAAGTGCATTATTATTATACATACATACATGGAATGAAATCAAATTGTCCCATGCGATGTGTGCAACTCAGTTCTAGTTTATAAATAAAAAATTAATCTATATGGAAAGATAAATCTGTATTTATATAATCACGAAGTTTTCTAAGACTAAATATCATTTTCTATAGTGGTGAAGCATTACATCATGACGATGTATACACATCTTACCTCCTCACTTCGTAATGTTCCTCAAAGCGGTTGCGTTATACTGACCCTCAGTTCGACCTTCTTTTGAGCTGAGACACCAACAGGAGTATAACTATAATACTGTTGGATAACAGTGGTAATAGCTATAATAATGATGTTCTGTACGTAACTTTGCAAAAAATATAAAGAACAGAATATAGACTATGAATTAAAAGACAGAAACTTAAGGTCCCTAGAAATACTCGTATATGTATACTTGTATTGTATTGTATACAAGCTAGAATAATAAATCATATCAATATGTGAGAAAGAAAATTGGGAGATATCCAATAATACAAATGACCAACCAAGTTATTTACTCCGTAATAGGGTTCACTGGAACACTAGTGGCTGTGCCATTAGTAGTATAGAAGCATGTGTAAGTAACAAAAGAATAACAAAAGATATTTATTCTTCATCGTCAAGTCCACTAGAGCGAGTCAAGTTCCAGTCAAGTGGCAATACGTATGTGCGTTTTCGTCGCTAACGCTGCGCCCAGAAGAGCCCATTGTCTTCCATATCATTAAGGCCATTATATTTGCTTATTCAAGCGTCCTTTTCATATTAAACTTTGATCATCGGCTGACATCTTCATAATGAATTTCAATAATCATTGTTTTATGACTCATGAACAATAGCACAATAACAAAGCTTATAACCTCTCATATTAGTTTCAACGGATCAAAGAAAGTACTTTAAACGAAATTTGTAATCGGTAACTGCTTTATTTATCTACTTATATTTGAAGAGGAGCCTCGTTTAAGTTATTATCAAGTAAGTGGCGTGACGTACTTTTCGTGGTGAAAATGCAATTCATAAATATGTAGATTGTGGACGTATTACGATACACATAAATTTGCAGGCAGCCATGACGGTAGTATAGGTAATTCTTTTTGAACCAAATTGCAATTATAATGCATCGTTCCTATTTATGATATTGTGATAGAAATTATTACGCTAATATACCTACGTACCTACATACAAACGCATGGCTAGCGATATTTTTCCATTACTATTTCCATAATAATAAAATTTTAGTTATTGTTGCATAAGTTTATATAATATTTTATGCAGTACAACAGATATTTTTATGCAATAGGTTAGACATAGGACACCGCAGAAAACAATTTTTGCACAAGTTTGGCATCGATAAATGACTGTTTATAACAATAAGTGTAACAAAAACCCTTATTCGAGAAAACTAACGCGGTCAATGACAAACGAAAACATTATGTAATCAATTGTTACGTAATTTACTATTGTAATCGGAATCCTTCAGCGCGAACGAAATATGTATTAGGAATTAAAGTAAATCACCATACCATTATAAGTATTTACACAGTAAATATTTATGTCGTTCTTCTCTGACATAATTAGATGAAGAAGAAAAGAAGAAAGAAGACGAAGGCTAGATGTAAAGAAATTTGGATGCGATATTATTTAAAATTGATCTTTAAGAGTATGTAAATGAAAATAGCCATCGCGGTTTTGTATAATAATTTTCTTGTCAAAACATTTTAAGAAATATATTGACTTTATGAATATTTAAAGCGTGCCCAGACAGATTATAGCCTTCTGGACGAAACCCGTACATTGTGATGACGCAGGCCTCTTTGTGCCTCTTTTATGTTTGCCGATAATTTGTTCCATATTACAGATTTATTAACTTCATGTGGCACGCCTGTCCTTTGGCTCAATATAACCACATGTTATGCAGTACCGCTTGTTGCTCATTCATGTGCTAACTAATAAACTCACACGTCTTTGTAAGTTACAACTTTTACCGTTTATTATACAGCTTTAAATTTAATATCCATTTGAAACAAGGACAGTATAGGTATGGATAGGAACACGTTTTAGTAAGTAAGTTTAGTAAGTAAATAAATAATCCTACATTAGATGTGATTTAAGTTGATTTAATAAAATATTTACATTGTAGTTTCAGAAAATTTGTGTTCAAGAGGATAAAGCACTTTATTTTTTTCTGACATATATGTATATTCATTTGTAGCCGTTGATCGACACGGGGAACAGATCGAATCCGAGTTATGGGAATCCACATCAAATCACAAGTTTAAGTTCAAGACACGTCAACGTGATTTACCTTTCTTTGGCCCTTAAAATTCGAAGGCCATTAAACGAAACGAGATTTCGTCGGAGACGTTCGCCCGTAAAAGTTTCGCAAGAGTCGGTCGTAACCCATTTTGGTTATAACTCGCCGTGACGCGTCGGCCTTTACACGGCGGCGAGCGGAGAAAATAGGGAGAGACGAAAGACGGGTATGGCCGAAAACAACAATGAGGTACTGTTACCATAATGACACTTTATGAGCGCAAACATTGGGCATCAGACGAACACGGCTCGGTCGCGGGCGCGATGCACGAATGTGGTTCGCATTGTTTCCGCATTATGCCGCCGCCGCGCCGCATCGAGGGCGACATTGATGTCTCGCGGACAAAGGCTCCCATTGCAACGAACGGCTCGCCCGCCGCTATGGCCCGACCTCCGCTCACATTCAGAATCATTCTTAGAACGTCGATTGGTGAACTCATTTTCTGTTACACCTGATTTTATGAATCTATTCAAACGAATTTATTTACTAGTAACGTAATTTTTCAAACGTATCTATAAGCACTGAGCCCATCGTTGGCTCTCCTCATTCAGTTTCTTTACGCCGTCATGCCCAGATCGTTGTCTCATCTAGCCGGAGGGTGCTTCGCGATACGTTTGCCAAGTTTTGGTTTTTTAAAGGTTAATAATTTCATGAATAAAACACGATCATGCCATGTTAACCCTATTTAATTCAGTAGCACGAAAATTGCGTCTGCCTGCTAAAGAACGTAAATGCCATCCTAAAGTGCGCCTGGCTAAAGGGCTTTTTTATTATTATATAAGTGCGATCACTTACCGCAACCCAGCTCGCGTCTTCATTTTATGTGTACTCGATGAAGTTGTAAATAAATTCCGTACGTAGCCACAAATGAAAGGTCTTTACGTTTAGGTTACTTGTTTTAACGGCGATCGTTAAAAAGTGAAGGCTTTCTTTCCTGTGGTTTATATTTTCGACAGCGTGTTTCGAATGTTACAAATAAAGGTATTAAAGTGAAAACTAGGTGCGTAACAAAGTAGTAAGAAGAGATTCGGTCGTCGTATATTATACCGCACGTAGCAGGTTCCTAAATTAGTGCAGACCGCATAAACGGTGCTCAGTGGGCGGTCGCTAGTGTGACACGTATCAACATTACCCTACACGAGGACCACAGCGTCGCAGCCTCACTGTTCACGCACGCGATGGCTGCGCAAACTGACGTTGTTCAGATTTACTGCTTCCACGTCGTGCACTAGATGGCCAGCCGTGTGGTCCAAGCGACGCAATAGATTGCAGGCCTTACCGTAGCCGTATTCCACTATACACCGACATACCTATCATTAAAGCATTCATAAATTTGACGCCATAAGTATCTTTTAGACTGGTTTTTCCGTCTTCGCCTTCCATTCGTCGAAACAAAAAAATGTGGCATAAAAACAATTTGTTTTCTAATAATTGTACTTTGCCAAATTAGTCTCAAGTTATTGATATCAATATATAAGTATGTGCCCATGCATATTAATATGTTGGTGTAATGTGTTGCCAACGTAAATGTAAAGTACCTTTCTCTAAAAATATACATATTTCAATAAGATATCCTTTTCAAATTGCTTAACAGCTTCAATTTCTCTAATTATCTGCTATCACAATTTAAAACAATCAGTCTAGTTGAAAAAGTAATGACACACTTTAATTCTTATTCTTCATTATATATTAATATGTTATGAATAATAATAATTTAATGTTTGTAGAATAATGGAATATTATGAATTAAGAAACCGTTACGGTAATTCACATATTATTTTAGTTCCACCATTTGCTTACTTGAAAGGAACTCACGTGAAATTCTATGTACATAAACGGATAATATGTTCAACGTATCACAACAATGTGCGATTGCAGACGGCAGTGTGCGCCCGCCAGGTGCATCAATCTGGCATTCGTCGCCTCGCACGCGTACCTACCCTCACCGTGCTTTTCATACATTTCTATACAGGAAAAAAATGACCTATCAAAA
Organism: Passova gellias; assembly: GCA_018249975.1. Taxonomy (NCBI): domain Eukaryota; kingdom Metazoa; phylum Arthropoda; class Insecta; order Lepidoptera; family Hesperiidae; genus Passova; species Passova gellias. The sequence goes on from DWUN01000104.1 coordinate 21,934, forward strand.
GATGGCGTCGCTAAATAAACTGGTTGCAACTATGCATCATTGCCGACGCTGATCGCTCGCCCTCCGCTACCATAGCACCGTTTGGGTGTGCAAACAAGTTTTGATTTAATGAAAAGGTGTCTCCGAACGGGTTTATTGCTTTAGATAATTACTCTTTACTGAATTTGCGGCTGATACTATTATTTATGTGTACATTTTGTTCAGGGTTACTCTGTATAGGTAAACAAGGCTTTCACCTTTTTTGTTCAATTTTAGTACAACTCCCCTACAACTACTAGGTGGAGACTTTAATATGATATCCAATGTATTTCAAGTAATATGCGTGAGAGAAAGAGTCACTTTCTATATTTACGTCTATGTTAACATTGGGTATTTAGCGTAAAAGTTTTATCTAATATAGCTTAGCCCGCGTGGAAATTCATGTGTCACAAAGTTTCTCCCGCGTAAATAACGAAACCGTGCGAATTCCAGGATAAAATGTAGGGAAGTAGAATGAAATACTGTCAAGGGCGAATATGTTCAAAAATAAGTGCCTGTAATAAATAACTTATTCATTTGGATAAGGATTAATATCATATTTATTCATTCATTTGGATAAGGATTAATATCACCTTCGCAAATAATGTATTATTTAAGAACTATTTTGTTAACCATAAAAATGGTTATAGTGGGTTAACATTAAAAGCTAGACATATGCTGTCGCGGACTTTTATTTAGAACTTTTAGAGGGGAACAATTTTGTAATACATGATTTTTGAGTAACTTTCACCGTTTACTTAGCGCACGCAAGGAAAGCTGTAAATTTTGCCGTTGTTGCAATATTTTAAATTGCTGCTCCTCTCCTATTCATCTTAGCGTGATGTAATATAGCCTAAAGCCTTCCTCGATAAATGAGCTATCCAATACTGAAAGGATTTTTCAAATCGGACCAATATTTCCTGAGATTAGTGCGTTCTAACAATCAAACAATCAAACAAACCCTTCAGCTTTATATTATTAGTATAGATGTAGAAGACCCTCTCCCGCATTTCGGGTGCGACTCCTGCGAGCTGTACCCGCGGCGGGGTCAATTTTTTATTTAATTTCGTTTCGATTGACGTTTTCAATTCGTTGTATCTTTTGAACGGAATGTTCGATTTGAATATACTAAAAGGTAATTTATAGGTATTGAAATAGTCTTGCTTAGGAAATAATTTATTTGGATAAGGGTTAATGCAAAGGTATGGATAACTTGGTCTGATTTTATTCGGAATTTCAGTTAACTTTTGAAATCTTAAAAAGTAGTTATAGTGACATAACTACAATAGTTAGACATAAATATGATATCGCGACATTTTTTGTAGATATTGATATGTTCTTTATTATTGTAGAATTTTATTTTGTTCTATCATAAATAGTTATCGCAGCGCATGCGGTGAAAGACATTTTATGGCAATTTTTTTACACCTCGGGTTTAGGATGTACAAGAAGGTACTATTATTCACCTGAAGATGCCAGAAAAGGAAAGTGAAGATGAGGCCGATGCCGAAACCCATGAACCAGGCGACCAGCAAAAACGAGGCGGCCTTGACGTTCTGGAACTGGCGCAGCACCGTCACCCACTCCGGCATCTCGCGAGTGGTCTGAGCGAACACCTGCAACCGACTGCAGCAGTGTACTCAGGAAGTATCGCGTAGCTCACCTATCTTTTATACAAATATGACAACATCTGTGCTCTTATTGTTGCGCTGTACAATGTTCGGCGGGGTGCGCGGTGCGGCGGGTAGTGACACGTGCCTTCGCGTGCTCCAGCGCGGGCTGGCGGGGCGCGGGCGCGCTGCTGTCCAGGCCGGGCAGCTGCAGCTGCGCCGCCAGCTGCTCCTGCAGGCGCTCCTCGTGCGAGGGCTCCGCGGGAGGCGCCGGCGGGGGCGGGCTCTCGGCGCCCATCGCCTCGTACTTGAACTTGATCTGTGCAAACACTTAAACTTCTACGGCTCGTCTCCTGTCCGTACCGAACGGTTTGATTTTTTAGTTACCTACACGCAATTTATGTAGATAACTTTTTTTTCGACTTTTTTATTGTTCAACCTCTAGACACACGATCGATTTCCGCTAATGGTAATGTTTAGGCGTTAGTGCGGATTAGCAGACTTCACGCGGTTCATGAACATTCTACATGTGCAGGTTTCCTCACGATGTTTTCCTTCATCGTTGTAGTGAGTTTAAATTTAGAAAGTAATCTAAGTTATAAAAGTTACGTAACGAGTGCGAGGAGAGTGCGAGGTTGGGTAATTTCCACGCGTTATCTTACATTTTCTTGACACGAACATTTTTACCCGTTACAGAATAAGTTTAAGTTCAAAAGCGAGATTACGACGGCACGGTAAAGCACCTGCGTGGCCGTAATGAGCGCGGCGCCCATGAGCACGGAGAAGGTGGCGAAGCAGATGGTATAGTTCTTCTCGTAGCGCTGCGGGCCGCCGCACGGATGCGCGCTGAACGCCGTGCTGTGGTCCAACGCGATGCCCACGAAGAACATAGCCAGGCCCCAGCCCAGCGAGCCGAACATGCGCTGGTGGCCGTACCTGCGCACGCGCCGGCGCAGCCGCTATACTTTCGGCGCCAGCACGCGACACATACGGGGCTTAAAGCCGGTCACGCGATGACGTTATTCGTCCGATACGGATACAGCTTACTATATAATTGGCAGAAAGATTGTCAGTGCTGTTAATATTCATAGCGAGACTCCTAGAAACCGACCGATTCAGCAGAGCGCAATTGTCGGTGCAAATTTATTTTTTTCTCAAGTATGGCATGTGTTGAATCCATGTAACAAAAATTTTAAAAGCATTAAACAAAACTTCTGTTAATAGACTATCTAAGACATTTGTTATGTTGCAAAATCTACGTAAAGAGCCGTCAAGTTATCGGCACCTCCTCGACATGTGACCTACTGCGTTCGTATTACAAGTTTATCTTCACACGAGCTCTCGCCCCACGAAAAGGGAATAGAATACTGTACGATCTAAAATTGAGTGTGTTATTTAGCTTTTTTAAAATTTGCTTTGTAAAGGAACTTCGTTAATATTATGTTGTCATGGGACGACGATGAAAACGTAGTTACTGTCCTCGTTATATTCTCATGAGCATTATGACTATAAAAATTGTTGTAGTTTGCTGCTAACTTTTTATTATGTACTACAGCAGGCCCCTGCCCCGCCGTACACTGCTCTCCTCCGCCTGCAGCGCGGGTTCGCATTACTGAACTTTACAGATGGATTCAATCTAAAGCAGAGTCGAGGATGTGTGCGTCCTGTTGGTCTTGCACTTATCTACGACGCCCACTAGCCAGCCCCGGATCTTTATCTTTATCTTTTGTTAGGCGCGGCAAAAACTGAAAAATGCCGCCCCCGCCCACTTTTTTATTTTATCTTTATGATCTTCATAATTTGAGCTATCAGATGCCCACTAACTGATTGACATTTGGACATAGGCCTTCCGGAAATAATGTATAATAATGTTCGTGCGTAGTGTAGGTCAAAGTTAAGTAACTGATGAATTGTCCATTCGTTTGTAAAGTGTGCATTTGCTGCCCTCTGAATTTGCCGCCCGGGGCATGGGTCCCGGCTTGCCCCCCCTGGATCCGGGCCTGCCTCTAGTTAATGCAATGTAGTATTTTTTTAATGTTTCTGGATGCTTTCTGCCTACCGAGTTAGGAAAGTGGCATGATGGTATAATAATAATAATCATCAAAATGTTACCTGTCTGCATCCTCTCCCAGTAAGGTGATCACAGCAGAGTCTGCGAGAGTTATGGCGGGGGCGCTGAAGAATTCTCCAATCACAACGAGCAACAGCAGCAAGAAGAATGTTTTCTGTATGTCAGGAGTGCTGTACACAATGGAAGAGTGCAGAGGAGTGACCCAGTTGAGGTTGCTGACGGCGTCGTAGTTGAGCGCATCGGAGACCGGCAGCGGTGAACCTTCGCGGCCGCCGGTCGGCATGTGGAACGAGCGGCTCGAAGCCGGCGGCTCCTCGTCGTAGCTCGGCGATACCAACATATACATGGAGCTATTAACGGGCTGCACGCACGCCACGGCGCCGGGCTGAACCCAGCTGAGCGGCAGCGTGAACACAATCCACGCGCTCAGCGACGCGAGCAGCAGCGTGCGCCCCTTCTGCCAGCGGTCCGCCAGCCCCCCCCAGAACGGGGCCGAAAGGAACTCTACGAAAGGCCGCGTTCCTATCAGCAAGCCGCACTGGCCGGCATTCATCCCCATTTGTTTGAAGTAAACGCCCATAAGCGGAAACAGAGAGCCGAATGCTGAATAGAAGAAGAAGTAGAAAGTTTTAACGGTGAGCAGCTCGGGGTCCACGGTTCCGGCGCCGCACATGAGCTCCAGCAGGTCGCTGCGCCCGCGCACCTTGTTCGTCGCATCTTTTGGAGCTGGATACCTACACATTTTCAAATATTACGATTATGAAAATTACTATCTACTCTCACAGGATGACCGCCCTTGTTTCGGGACCATAAGGAGCTAGTTACAAGATACTGCTGTATTTATCCTGACCCGCATATTTGCCTCTAGGATTATACTCGTAATCCGAATAATATTAATAGGCCTATACCATAATTCTAAATACATAAGCGATAATGACAGATTTACATTTAGTAATGAAGATCTCACAAATGTAAACGACATTTATGTCATTTACGGACAGTTTTAGGGACCATTCCGAACATGGCAAACTAACACTCGGTGACATTCTCAAATTGAATCTCTCTTTCTCTTTTCAAGACAATACGTGGATAGCAGTTCAGCGTTGATTATGACTTCAATAATTTACCATCTTTATTAAGGATTACATAACACTAACGATTTTAAAAAACTGTTACAAGTGGACATACACAAGTTTCGGGGACTATGCGCGTCGGGCAGAAATATCGATTTGAACGTATTTAGCTCGTCACAGAACAGGCTGTGTCGATAGCAATATCTATAGAGGAACTGAACGATTGCGAACCTGCTGGTGTCGACTTCGCCGTGCTCTTCGGGGTCGACGAGGGGGCGCGCGGCTCCGGGCGGCGCGTCCATGGCGAGGCGGCCGCGGACTGCCGCTGCGCCCAGCGGCCGCGCGCTCCCCGGCTCTGGCATCGGGATCGATCGCAAGGGCTGCTTCACATAGATTCGCAAATTTCACAATTTCATCATTTACTTATGCGTTTGATCGCAGTCGCTCTGAGCCCGTCGCTCGTTGATGCCATTTTGTTTCTTTGGAAAGAAGGCTACTACTTACAATCCATACATCTATACAAATAAATAAAATTTGAGTGTCCGTTTGTAATATTAAAATAACCGCTTTTTACTAAATTGGAGGCGGTAGAAGCTGTACACGGTCCGCCCGGGGAGTACCACCGCCACACCTATTTCTGCCGTGAAGCAATCGTTTTTACAATTTGTGTTTTAATTTGAAGGGTGCGGTTGCCGGTCCACAGGTATACCGGAGGCGACTATCGCAGTCTTCAAGAGTAGTGACGCATCTGCGACGGACATTCGATAGGGCGGATACTAACGAATACTAACTGCACTCACACTAACAAACACTATGTGGACTAATACTACTAATAGTCCCATTCCTGCAGTCCTGTTACTAACGTATGCTTACCAACTAACTCTTATTAACACCTATTAACGGATTTCACATAACAGTCTCATCCCTACAGCCCTATTAAAGGTCCGTTGTAGATGTCCATGGGCGAGAGCGGCCACTCGTGACTGCTGCCGGCTCGTTCGCTACTCTCATAGTATAAAAAAAAACCAAATGCATATGTATATGTAGATACACAATACATATACCGAAATAACATTTTTTGACAATTTTTGTCTGTCTGTTTGTTCCGGCTATTCTCTGGAACGGCTGGACAGATTTTGACGGGACCCTCACTGGCAGATAGCTGATGTAAGGAGTAACTTCGGCTACTTTTATCTTAGAATTATATAAATCTATTATTTAATAAATTGACACCGACTCCAAAAATAATAATCATTGTACCTTGTATTAGTTTTTTACTTTTTAGTGAATAATTTGTTTTCAAATATTTTCTTTTTGAAGTTGTTTCTCTTAGTTACATTTGTTGTTTATTAGCCTATTCTTTAGGTTTGTTACGACAGCTAAGACGTCATAATAAAACGGTAGACCGGATTACTCCAACATATTAACACAAACATTACATGCAGCTCGGCCAAGTTAAACGTGTGCCTGTAACTGTAAGCCACGTTATCTAATCATTATTATTTTTATAACATCTCATATGCAAGCATTATTGAGACGCAAGTTCGAAACATGCGTATGAGAGCTGGCAGCCGCTGCGATGTGAAGCGTCCTCGCAGGGCGCGTGCGCGTGACGTCACTCTTCACCTTTATGATTATCGTCGACGGCGCCTTCGGGCCGTCAGTGTGCCGCTCGCCTCCCTGTGTGTCTACTTATATCATTTTATTCTAAATTATCAAATAAAGCTCATTATGAGTCGCTTACCGCTTTATGGAGTGAATGTTGGAAAATTTTCCCGTTTTGTCGACGTTATTCATTATACATTATACATAGATTATTCGTTATTAATTATACAATAATAACCATCATCACATTACACCAGGTCCCTGGCGGGGCAGACAGACAGCACCGAGTGCCCAATATCTCTGTCCTTGCAAACATGACGCGCTTTGTTTACATTCATCACACTCTTCATGCATACACGCCGATTTCGGAGACTTGACTCCTCCGTCAGCCAGTATCCGACCTATTCGGTCGAGATATGACAGTCTAGGTCTCCCTCGGCGCCTTCATCCATCAACACTCGCATTGTATATCTGTTTTTTCATTGTTTCTTCATCCATTATTTTCACATGTCCGGACCAGCGGAGCATTCCCTTTCTCATTTTTATTATATCATATTATATAATAATATAAATCATAAATAATATAATATCACTAAATCAATTCGGACATATTATTTCATACAAAAATAAAATTAGATACTGCTACTACTGTAATAAGCAATTCAATATTACACAACGGCGGCCGCGCGGAGCTCGCTTCGGAACTAACGGGATCTTTGCTACCATCTGGGGATACCCTTTGGGAATGAAGCGAACCCTAGCGTGTGGGGCACGATCAGGAGCGATCCCCTGCCCTCCACACCCTACAATACAGTACACCTCGCACACTACTACAATTCATGCAAATAAATTTACCGATGTTCTAAATGATGGTGTGCTATACGGAAAGTCTCATTAAATTACTGGTCGGGTAATCTTCTAAATAACAAGTAATCTCTGTTGGAAAGTTTTATTATCATACTGACCAATTCACAATCGATAAAACAACGCGCAGAGGTTATGAAGATGACGTAAAAGTGTATTAATATATTTTGGTGAAGTTAGTTATCACGGCGCGCGGGGCTGCGCGACAGTGTGACGCGCGCGCCGCACGCTGGCCGCGTGCATGGAGCAGCGCCGCGCGCCGGCCGAGCGCAGCGACGGAGAGCGCCGCCGCCCCGCGCCGCCCTCCCGCGCGCTTCCCTCCCGCGCGCCGCTCGCCCGCGCGTCTCCCTCTCGCGCGCCCCTCTCGTCCGTACCGCCCTCCTCCTCTCCAGGCGCACTGACCGCGGGGCTAGAGTGCACGCTGGCCGGCGGGCTGAGCGCCCCGCGCACCGGCTTTACCGACTGCTGAAACCGAAATACGAAGCGCAACTCCGACCAAATGCGTTTAGAATATGGCTCGGAGCTGTCACGAGGATGCCGCGCCGCCGCCCACGCCAGGTCGCAGCACGACACCACCACGCCCAGCGCACACCCCACCGCCAGCACCAGAAACAGACCCAGGAAGTTGCGCATGGACAGCTTCTCGTTCTCCCGCTTGTCGCTCTCCTGCACGAGGTGCACAACATTATAACCGATAGCCGACGTGCACGTTGGTGTCCGTTCCGTAAACACGTGGACGTACCTTGCAAGCGCCGCCGCCGTTCTCTTCTTTCCACCAGCGTTGCTTCATCTCCCGGAGAATGCCCGCCTCTTGCAGGTTTAACAAAGCCAGGTTCAGGGCTTGTCGATACTGTGAGTCTGTAATGGTTATAAACGGTAATTGATAAATACTATTCTTGATCGTCTTCAAAGTCATTGTTTTATGATATTTACCCTTTTTCATCGCAATTCCGTAGCCTTTATTGTCCAAGAGCTCACCCACCTGAAAACCATACCGTCGTGCGGTGATAAAGGCAAGAAAGGAGAGTCATAGTTCGCAGCCTCCCGTGCTCAACATGATGATAGTCACAAATTCCACTAACCATTGTTACTTCGCATACTCTCTCGACCGTGTACTCGATGGTGGTGGACTCGGCGAAAAATGCGTAGTTTTCTTTGATTACCCTGAAACAAAGCACGGTCAGTTCGGCGAGCCGCCCGCATGGACACCAAGAAATCTCTGCACTGAACATTATCTCACGTTACTTCTGAATGCCGGCTTCATTGGACTTGGGCATCTCCTGCTCCTTCATCTTGGCGAACATGCTCTGATATGGGTCATTCTTTGATTGCTGGAATGTAAAATATGACTTAGGATTTTACACATATTAAGAAAAAAATAATTCACATTCTTTTCGATACCGAATATTAAAGGTACGATTCGTAAGGCATGAAAATATGTACCTCAAAGAATGTGTAGGTAGAACCGCCGGACTTGGCCCCGTAGGTGATACCGAGCTCGTTCTGCGCGAGCTCGCGCACGTTACTGAAGAGCACCGTCGAGGTCTTAGTGGCCAGCAGGGTGGCCAGGTTGGCCGTGTAGCTGCTGGTGATCACTAGGGCGAACAGCCACCACACGCTCGCCACCGCCCGCGTGCCGTACGCTCTGATGCACACACAAGTCTATTTTACCATCTCTGCCATTTAGTAGGTACTCACTAAATCTCAATAACATCTGCTATGAATAAATCTGAAATTAGATTCGAAAGCGTTATAAGGATCGGTAACCATTTTCTTACATACCTAGAGTAACATTACTAGAAAATACTGTGTTAGGTCATTTTTAAGGTTCAGTACCGTGAAAGGAAAAAACGGAACTCTTATAGGATCACTTTGTTGTCCGTCCGTCTGTCTGTCAAGACCCTTTTTCTCAGGAACGCGTGAAGGTATTAAGCTGAAATTTACGAATATATATCAGCAGGTTTGTACGGAACTCTCTGTGCGCGAGTCCGACTCGCACTTGGCCGGTTTTTTTGTCCCCATCTCCACTCATCCTCGTGTGTCAATTAGTTATTTTTTTTCCATCTCTCCCCCTTCCATCTCTATCCCTTTCTCAATCTCTCGACTCTATCTCTCACCTTGTTGAGGAGATTGAGCTTCGGCGCCGGATTGTTGCCGTCCGTGTGCTTGACGAGCAGCGCGACCAGCTTGACGAACGAGTCGCAGACGGTGTAGTACCTCTCCCGGCGCACCATGTTCGGCGGGAGAGCCTTATCCTCGTCCAGGTAGCTGTAGACCTGGTGGAGGGGAGACGGTTATGATAATAATGAGACATCGGATTATAGTTATCGGATTATGTTGTAACTAGCTGACCCGGCAAACGTTGTTCTGCCATATCTATACTAATAATATAAAGC